>JAJLYW010000040.1:0-61256 GCA_030571845.1 Suhomyces yuchorum
GGTGGGGCGCGGTGGGGCGGGGACCCGTGGACCGTGGCCAGGGCGGCCTCCTATTGGCCCACCGGCGGTTTTGTAGGGAAACCGGCGGCGGGTGGTTGCACCGGGGTTGCTGTCACTGGGGGCCGCTCCCCTTAGCGAAACGGCCTGGGGATCGCGGCCATCTTGTGTGCAGGGGCACTATATGCAGGAGACCAATTTGGCGATGAGATGAATCGGAATCAGAATGCGATGCGAACCCTCGAACCCTCTTCCCAGCCCCCCAGTTGCCGCCATGCCTCTCGCCCACAACCTCAATAAGGTCACCAAGAACCTCTCCAAGGCCACCGGAACCATCCACGTGAAGGGCCGCAAGTTCAAACAGCTCAACCGTGCCACGTTGCGGGACAAGAAGCTCCAGGCCCGTAAAATCAAGTCGTTGGAACAGAAGGAAAACGACCTTGCCGTGGTGTATTTCCTCCAGAAATTGGTGTCAGAAGATGAGGACTTCAAGACTTATGAGGTGTTCACCTTGAAGGACATGAAGGCGTTCGTGGAGTTGTTCATCCAGCGTTACGACGACGAATTGACGCAATTGAGAGCCGACAGACGCCCAGGACGTCCCCAGACAAACAGACAACAGATCTTGGAAGAGGCGCTCAAGCACGACCAGCACATCTACAACACCGGCATGAAGATCCCCGACTTGTCCGACAAGCAGACAGTTGAGAGATTGAAGTTGTGGAACGGAAGTACTGGTGGAACCACTGTGATGAAGTTTGTCCATGTCTACAAGGACATGGAGGCCATGCCCACCAAGGAGGAGGAAATGAAGTGAGCCACCAGGCCCGCTGCCCCTCCCGTCTCGAACCTTAGCTTTCTCTAGCGTGTCAAGTGGATCCACAAGCGCACTGGAACTCATCGATGCATTTTCACATATCATATCGTTTTTGTCAAATTTTACTTCCTACATTGTTTCAGTGTCATTTATTCATATATGTTAGTATGATTAATCGTTACGATTGCTCCAGAATATTCCTTTGCTGGTATTGTTGTTGTTAATATTGTTGTTGGTGCCAGAACCTTCGGGACTCTCGTTCCTACCATGTGGCTGGCTGGCTCCAGAACTTCGTTTGGCGTCATCGGCCCATGATTTTTCTTCTTCCTTTTTGGCTTCTTCTGCCATGTCAACAGGCATTTCATCTAACCAAAGACTGAGTGCTACCAAGGTGGCCAAAATAGCACCCGTAGTTGCTAATATAGTTTTAACCGTGTTCAATATCACACCCGATTTGTTAATCGTAGACCTAGACAAAATTAAATATTTCTTGTCACCTTCAATCTTGCTTCCAACGATTTTCCAATTGCGCTTCTGTAAACTCTTCAAGTTCTTGATAAACTGTTCCAAGTCCTGCTTGTCAAATTTATTCAAAATCAGAAATATGTCCTGGTCAGGGAGTTTTCCGATAGAACTAAGTTCAGATCCTAATGTTTGACCATCTAAGGTCAATAATAAATACTCCACATTCACTGGTGCCATATTATTTCCTGATGAAGTGGATGGGAAAAACAAATTATTCGATCTGGTATTCGAACCTAATGGATCGAAAAGCGTTTGACCGTTCAAAGATTCAACAAATTTTGCGTTTTGGGTATCCCATTCGAAGGCTTTACTTTTCTGATGCTTCAAGTCTCGGGTGTTTTCCTGCTCTTTCTTTGCATTTTGCAAGAACTTCTTCACAGAAGTGGTGATCTCTCCAGGAACCTCCTCATTGATCAAATAACTCGATGTTCTTTCAAAAGCTCTATGCTTTTTTTCCAGATTGAGCCTTGACTTGGTTGGTCTTGCTCCACCAAGGGCTATAGATACCGCATCTCTTATATCTAATTCATTCTTATCCTCAGTAGCAAAACCTGATTCACTCTCGATAAAGGCATCTAAATCGGCAGGTTCATTACTCTTACTCAAAACTGACAACAATTTCTCAGAATCATTATATTCAGTTTGGCTTCCAATTTCTTCATTGCCAACAAGATCATACTTGATTGGTGTGATTTGCTTTTTGAACCCTTGATCTGAATTAGTTTGCTTGAATTCATTCATATCAAACTTGCTAACTATCTCTTCGCGGTTAGTTTTGATTGAATTCTTACCTTCACTTTCTTTCGCAACTGCTGATGTCGAATCTTGTTTTTGACAATTAACCTGACTTTCATATTCAATATTTTCAATGAAAGCTTTGTAAAACAGTTCAACATCCTTAGAAGACAATGTCTTCTGTAAGTTATTTATCTTTAATTCATATAATTGTTGCAAGAAGTTTGGATAGTACTCAATTTTGGTATTATACAATTTCAACTGTGAAATAAGATTGAGAAAGACAGGATAGTTATAAGCATGTTTATCCAAAGACTTTTGGAACTTTGAAAGCAAATTATTAAATTCAGAGGTCGACAATTGCCAAATTCCATCTTTTCCAATAAGATTCAGGCTCTTGAGGAATTCCTCGAGATATTCAAAGGAATGGTTAATGAGATTGCTATTTTCACCAATGAATGAATTTTCTTGATCCAAACTTTCAAACGTTTTGTTGGATTCGAACTTCAAAAAGGCTGAGCTATTGACTAGCACGTTATCCAAGACAGAAGTATTCTTATTGTTGATGGAGAATAAAATGCGTAAATTTCTTAAAAGTTTATTCCATGTTGCTTCTTTTTCGACAACTGTTTCATTATCACGAATTTGTTCTAAAATTTTCACTACCTTTTCTGCCTTCACATCTCTGAATTCAGCTCCTAATTCATTTTTCAACTGAATTAATTCTGCAGAATATTGTTGTAACAAGAAATCATCTGGAAGCTCTCTGTAAACGGGAGGTACGATATTTTTACTCTTAGAAGCTTTTATCTTGCTCTCAAAATTCTTAAAAACGTTCTGACTGTAAATCAAAGTGTCCAATATAGAGGTATTTTCTCCATTGATGTTAAAAAGCCTTGTTAATCTTTTGCTTAGTCTCACGTAGTTGTAAATTTGATCTTTGTTGATACCTCTTACTAATTCATTTTTGTTCAATACCCCATCAATCATTTGGTCCAACAATGTATTGATTTCAGTTACTGCTGATTGGCCGTAATCCTTCTTTAACACTTCATCTTTGAAGATCGATAATTCCTCCGTAAATTTGTGAATTTCTAATTCATCTGGAATTTGAACGTATTCTTTGGCTTTCTTGCTCTCGATCTTTGATTGAAATGAATCAAAAACCAATTTATTCTGTAAAAGAACGTCCAATACTTGCGTGTTTCCACCATTCAAATCAAACAATGAAATTAGCCTTCTTTTTAATCTCATGTACTCATAAATATCCTCACCGATAATAAATGAAGATTTAGAATTTTCAGCATCTTCGATGCAACTATCAATCATGGAGATGATTTGGTTTGGAGTCTTCACCTCATATGTAGATTTCAAAACGTTTTCTCTCAAATCTGCCAAAAATGGAACGAAAATGTCCAATTGGAGGTCATCAGGAATTTGCACGTAAACCTTTTCATTTGCCAAGCACTCATCGAGGATATCCGAAAAGTAACTTGTGTTGGCAAAATCAAATAACTTTTGTTGTAAGGTGGAAAATTCCAAGGACTCATTTTCACCCCTGAACTTTCTGAAAAGATAAACGAGTCTAGCAGAGTTTAGTTCACTAAAATCGAAACCTGCTAGCCAAGCTTTAAACTTGCCTAGTATTTTGATCTCTTTCGCGTTAAATAGCTTCATGGCATCTTTTAATTGAATTTCGTCAAACTTTTGAATAGATTGTTGATGATAAGTAGCCAAAACCTGAATCCAACTTTTATTATCAATGATTTTATCAAAAATTGAAAGGTTTGACCATGGTACATAATAGGCAAACCAATGGAGCGAGTTTTCCAACATCGGTAGCTCATCCATAAAAACCTTCAGGGAGGTTTTTAATTTATAGGCTTGTAAGTACGTTATGACTTCGTCCATGTTGAGTTCATTGAAAGTTTTATGAGTAAACTTTCGAAGCAGCTTAAGAATATCAATGGAATCAAACAAGCCACAATTATTAAAGAATGTCACCTCATAATTAGTGAACATATCATCTGGAACTATTTCGATTAAGTTCTCCTTACCAAATAAATTTCCAGAAGTCATGTACTCCAAGTGACTCATCTTATCGGCGGAAAGGATACCACTATTGAATAGAGATAAACAAGTTTGTAAAACTTTGAATGAAGAGCTTTGAATAACATGATTATCGCTGGATTTGGCCCATTCGTATAATAATGGTGCTGTGACAAGAAATGATTCGTAGTTTGTGATGGAAATTCCCTTGATGCATCTCAAAACTTGATAGTATGGGGCAACTATTTCAAGCGTGTGATAAATCTCGTTTAAAATTCCTGAAGACTCTTGAATTTTTGAATTAATGATACCAGTATCTTTATCTTCAATAACAGTGAGTAAATGTTTTGCAGGAATCTCTGGATGTGAGTCCAAGATTTTCTTCAAGGACTTGTAGCGATTAACTTGAATAAGAACTTTGAAAAAATTTGGGTCGACTTCAAAATCATTGTGTTGGTTCTTGTTTAAGATCTTCACAAAATGATTGAGGGTCTTATTGATTTCTGTCAGAAGCTGGGAACACGACTTGATGATACGGAAATCAAACTCATTGGAGAGGGATTGGAGCTCGCTAACAAAGTTGCCAATTCCATCCTGATAGAGGGATTGAAGGACTTTGAAGCTCTTGGCGTACGGAATGAGTTCATTGGAGAGAGTCTGGGGGAATGACTTGTCCTTCGAGAGGTAGGTGACCAACCTGGAAAACATGAGGTTGTACGAAGCGAAGTTGTACTTGTTAATACCTTCGATCTTGTCGTGCTGGTAGTAATTCTTAAAGATGTACAACGCATTCAAGACCTCGGGGGAAGTCAACTGGCTGAAATGCGAGACCTTTCCTTCGTAGGAGCTGGTGATGAAGCGCAAGAAGTGCTCCAACTCATGGCGGTACAACTCCACGAACTCGAGGTACCCGTTATCCTGGGGGCCCAAGCCCGGCTGTTGCAAGGGCTGCACATGGGACTTGACCTCGATGATGGAGCTCTTGGCGTAGTCTTTGTCCATACCCAGGGCTTGGAACGTCTCGAAGTAAGACAACAGCTCGAAGGTGGACGAAACCCACGGCAGCTCGGATTCGACCGCCTTATCACGAGCCATTGTCTTGCGTGGGGTCTTCTGAAGCGTGATCAAGTCGATATCGAACTCCTCGTCTTTGGACGTGGAGTAGCCGCGAGCACCCAGGGGCCATGGCCGGCCACGGCGACAGACTGCAAGCAGCCTGAGCAAGTGTTTGGAGATCATGGCGGCAAAGGCACGGGGGTGTAGTGCTTGGGGAACTCAGTGGGTGTAGAAGGACGTCAGAACAGGTCGAACAGACAGAACGGACTGAGCAAGGAGAACAGGCTGGAAGGGCAGCAAAGGCAGAAAAGAGCAAACAGGAACGCTCAAGCAACGACGATAGCCAAACTAAGAGACTGCCGGACGGTTCAGGCCAGCAAGACAAGCGGTAATGGCCACAGACTGCCAGATACAGCGACACTGGAGGCTATTGAGTAGGGATCACTAGTCCGAATCGGGAAAGGTGGGACGGATTGGTTCCACGTGCGATTGGGCTGAAAGTGCTGGGTGGTGGAGGTGATGGGCAGCACAATTGGGACGGGACAATTCCAAAGCAATGCAAGACTGAAGGAACCGGAACAGTTGGGTGGTAGATAAGGAGTAAGGGGCCGTGAGGGGCACACTTATTGAGGGGCCTCGCGTGACAGGGCAGGTGATGAGGGCGGCACGTGACCACAAGTATAGGTGAGTTGGTGATGGACTTGGAGGATCTGGTGAAGAGGGACAGATTTCAAGAGACAAACAGTATGTGCGTGTACTTGTGTGTAGCGCGGATAGCGAATTGTGAGGCTGGAAGTTCCGGTGGGTAGATGTGGATGCGGAGGTGCTGATTCAGGGATTTCTAGGAGAGTAGATCAGAGCAATGTGAGAGAGAACTACGGGCCAGGAAATGACAGTGAGGCCTTTGCTAGATGCTGAGGGTGGGGAAGAAGCTTTGGGGGAACATGGAGGCATTTTGAGGTGTATGGCTGGGAATGGGGCTTCTCAATCGCTTGGAAGTGGTGTTGACTCTGTAGGTAGCCTCGGATTATCTGTAGTGTAGAACTGGAGTAACAAGAAAATACCGAAAGTGGTAATTCCTGCCGAAAATCAACTGATTTATGAAATATTTTGGCTGCATGCAACGGGCTGCGAGACTCCAGCGAAAGCAGCGCTAGAAAAGTGGCCAGAGGCGGTAACATTCCGGACAGAGTATGGGGAATTAGTGGAAGATGGTACACTTGCACGTGACACAGGCCCGGAGTTATTCAAATCGCGTAGGGTCCAGCTCGTGTTTAAACTTTAGACTTTGCTGCACTATGCACAACATTTGGCCACCCGGTTGGGATTGCGAAATTGCGCTTCCGCTTGACACTACCCATACTCTGGAGTCGTCAAGGAACACCTCACAGGAGCCCCGAATTATGACGAAGTCCACTCTCTGTCAAACAGCCATACTCCGTGCCTGACGCAACACCAATCACCGCAACCGCAGTGAGCAGAGAAGTTGGTAGGACGGTTCGTTCAGCCCATCGAGCGGAAAATCAGCATCTCCTGCCCCAAGCAGCCCAAACACCTCACCGACACCTAGAACATCCTCAGATCCAACAATAGTCGCTTCGACATGACTCTCGGACTTGATTATGCAGCTGTGGGGGCTAGCGAAGGTTCTATTTTCTCAATACTTGGCCAACTGCGCCCTATATCTGAAACTATCTGGAATTTAATTACACTGAGAGCAACTACTATCGTGGATGTACAAGAGCATAGCACGTTGGCCCAGGCAGGTACTTCCCAAACGCTTGGCTGGGGCGCTAGAGAAGTGTTGGGTAATGTAAACACTACTCGTGGACAATTAGGATTATCCGGGCTAGCCAACAAGTAGTTCCGGCGGGTCATGATGTTCCAGATGTTCCAGGTATTTCCGAAATGGTCCCTGAACCCCAGTGGGTCTGGGGCTCCAGATTCACCGGATAAACCTCGCGACAATCTCCCATGAAGTTATCCTCATCTCCTAAGGCAAAATACAGCGTTCTAAGACGACTTCCATACTATGGGCTCACCGCCACCCCTCGTCTCCACTATGGCCCGTGTTGTTCCTCCAGTTTCTGCATGGAACTCGCAATATGCGTGAGGTCAACCGTGCAGAGTGCATGCTGTCCTGCACGCGCGCGCCTCGGTTGTGCGTTGTCTGGTCGCTGCACCGTTATCGGTTGCTGCGCTGTGTGCAGGTCGGTGATGAGGGTCAACTCCCTGCCACTGCTCTACCCTTCCCCCCCACCACCCGCCTGACCCATCCCTGCCTCAACCCACCCGCTTCAGGGTCCTCATCCATGTGGTCCCCGTGGTCCCCTCTTTTTTCCCCCAGCGCACCCCTATTTGGGCTCTTTCCCCCACCACCTCTGCCCACTCTCGTTTCTTTTTGACTTCTCGAACAATTTTTTTGTCTTCTTTTTTGTTTCTGTTTTAGTCCATTCATATATAGTGCACCTCTTCTGACCCCAACCCTTACCACCAACACCATGTCAAACCCCAGTGGGACTTCGCTCGGCACATCGGGTCCGGCGTCGGGGTCTCCCGCCACATCGGCCGCCACCAGTCCCAGGGCGCCGGCGGCCCGCTACCAACACCCCATCCCCACCAAGCCGTCGTCTCTCAACTCCCGCTTTGGCTACGGACGGGACCCCCGAACCGGCGCCAGCCTGGCCGTCCTCCAGGCCATCGACAC
The DNA here is from genome assembly GCA_030571845.1 of Suhomyces yuchorum. Taxonomy (NCBI): domain Eukaryota; kingdom Fungi; phylum Ascomycota; class Pichiomycetes; order Serinales; family Debaryomycetaceae; genus Suhomyces; species Suhomyces yuchorum. The sequence goes on from JAJLYW010000040.1 coordinate 7,887, forward strand.
CAGCACCAGCCCACAGTTGCCCCCGACGGTTCCCGGCTGGCCGGCGTCGAGCAGCGCCGGCCAAACCCAGTCACAGCCGCCGTTAGGGCCCCATAAAGATCCTGCTCCAAAACCCGTCCAGCAGCCCGTCCAGCCCCATCAGTGCCAGGGAGTGCCGCTGCTCGACGACATCGTCAACGAATGCTTCCTCCGAGCCATCAACCACCCCACGGATCCCGCCAAAGAGCCCTGTGTGGACCAGTTCCACAAGCTCGTCACCAAGCTCCACTGCCAGGAGAACCTCAACTTCCTCATCGAGATCTACAAGTACGAGTACTACTACGACCGCATCAGCCCACACGGGTCGGAGTCGGTGTCTGTGCAGCGCAGCCGGCTCAACACCACCCCCAGCCCGTCCGTCACCCGCTACCTCCACCCCGAACACATGCGCAAATCGTCCTCCAGAGACAACTTGAAGGCGTTCTACTCCAACAGCATCAACACCAGCTTCAACAACTTGAACATCTCCCACAACATCGACAGCGCCATGAACGTGGCGCCTGCCGCTGCCGGCGACCTGGTTGACGACGCTTTCGTGTCCACCATCGATGACCTCGATTCGCCCGAAGACCTCGCCCAGCTCAACTCCCGCGTGTGGGACGACATGCTCCAGCGCCAGATGATGGCGGAGGACGAGGCAGATCTCCATCTGGACGCCGATCAGGAGTCCATCACCGAGTTCGACAGGGACATTCTCACATCGCAGTGGGACAACATCATCTCCAACTACATCGCCCACGATGCCCCGGAACAAATCAACTTGTCACAGAAACTCTACGACGAGATCCTCCTTGAAACAAAGGCGGAATGCATCCATCCTCCCCACATTCTCCTCAAGGCTAAGAACGAGGTTCTTCAGCTCATCAAAGAGAACGCATACATTTCTTTCATACATCAACACAAGATGGAAACAAGTCAAAAGGGGTCTGCCGAAAAGGAGCCCAATCTCCACCGCGAGATCCTCACACATCAAAGAACAGACTCCTCCCCCATCAACAGAGTATCCACACCACCCATCCACTCTCCTCTCAGTGCGTCAGCCCCAACAACCACTTCTTCTGCATCGACACCGGCCCGTGTGTCTTCTCCTACTCCTACCAATCCCCAGACTTCGTCACCTTCATCGTTGATATTCAGCCCCGAGGACCAGGCACATTTGGGACCCAAAGCTGCATCCACCCTTGCGTCTCCGCTTCTTTCACCCACTACGTCTCATTCACAACAATCAAAATCACGTAAAATGAAGTTCCTCCAAAAGCCAACAGGCACTCAAAGCTTTTTGAACGACAATCCTTCCAGCAATTCCTCTTCTTCTTCATCCATATCTAATTTATTGGGCCATCTTAAGATATATCACAATCATTCTCATAGCAATGCCAGCTCGCCCGTTTTGCAGTCAAACATACATACATCTAGCAAAAGCCCCATCCCAGACGACGAAGAGCATTCCAGTTCGAGTCTTAGATTCTGGTCAAAGAAAAAACATGACCGTGTACATTAGTTAATAGAGTTATAGAAGTTATAGAGGCATTCAGCCATGAATTTGCATTATAAATATATGTGGGTATTTTTCAAGTCGTAATTCATTTCAAATGATGCTTATAACATTGTAGTCGCTATAACCAGTACCAGAAGTAGTTTGCATGTTCTGTTTGCATTCAATTATAAGCGACTACTTCTACAAGCATACCTACTAAAAGCCATCTAATGCCAATAGTAAAAACATGGCCATATTTCACCTAGTGTCTCTCGTGAAATAACATCCAAACTACCTATGTCTTTTTGGAAATTTTGGGGGATTAATTGTGATCTCAGTTATGTTCATATAATTCGGAACAACTATGTTCCGAGACAATTATCCGTAGTGGCCCAAGTTCACATCCTGCCTGTAAAATACTAAAGGATAGCAACCTAGTTCTTCGCCAAAGCGCCTCTATCTTCACATGTCATCCTGTAGAAACATGCATCCTTACTATTGTGCAATTTCCTTGATACATCTCCTTAAAATCTTATTTTCTTTTCTGTCCAAGGTCCTACATGATGCTATTTATCAACAAAAGGAAAAGCTTCAGATCCTTAACCCACCAATTGATTCATGCTTTCCTTGAGCTTTCATTCTTAGGCATGACTGCCCTATTCCGTGTCCCAGTCGCTTACTTCTCGGAACAATCTCAGAATAGATCCTAGCTGAAACATGCCAATAGTGGCACAGTACCGATTCCCAATTAGGGTTTTCCTGTAAGTGTAGACGGTTGTGGCTCCAACCGAACATTCTGCATACAGTTCGTAGGAATGGCTGGCATTTGGGAGTAGCAATAAACTATTCCTTTCTAGGAAACATCTACAGAGGCGCACGTGATCCAAGTTGCAAAATCGTCTACCCCCTAAATATCCCATCACCTGAAGTATACTGGACCCTGTAGGTGAATTGGGAGTTTCTGATCGAGTTTAAGGCCTGGTGTTGTTCCTGGACCTTTCAATTCCGCCATCTGTGTTCAATATTTCAATAGTCTTTTGTTCCCGTTGAAATAGGTTCCACTACACCAAATGACCGAAAAGCCGGGACAAAACGCTCCTGAAGACTCTTCCGGCCTTATTTCCACATCTCCATGGACAAAATCAGATATAGGTGACTCTGGAAAGGAGTTTGGTTCCCAAAAATCCGAATTTAACCTCCCCAATGGCATTCTTAAGAACTTGACTCCGGTGACTCCGAAAAGAGCAAAGCGTCGGGTTTATGGCAACAAGAGCTCACTTATAGAATCCAGAAGGAACAGGTTACTTCTTCGGTCACAAATGATAGAAAACAGGCTTGCTTTTCTTAAGGAGAAAAGAAAATTGCATGTTGAAGAGAAGATTAATTCAATGAACAGATCGCTAGAGGCAGCGAAGCAGAGAAAGCTAAAGTACTTGGAACAAGTCAGACTCAAAGCCAAGAGGGGCATATTTCAAACAGGCTCCCATACTGGGGGTACCAAATTCATATTCAATCACCAACTGGGAGCACGGCTTTATTCTAGAAATACTACTAGCAGAAAGGAAAAGGTAAGGAAATACCTATTGCGAAGTCTGATTTATCACCGAATCGAAAAGGTTAGTTTCAAACAGGCCGTTCATCTATTGAATGCGAAAGAAAAGTATTTTGTGGAAGCGTTGTCGAATTATAACATTTTTCAAGGGAACAACCAATCAAGAAGCTCTCTGAAATTACACAAGCCTTTTTTGTATGCTTTTCTACTTATTAATGACACACATTCGTTCACAGAAGATGCCTGTGGACATCCAGGGTTCAATTCTAATGTGGGAAACGATACTTTGGGCTCTTTCTGCCAAAATTTCATCTGTGTTATTCTCTACAAGTATTCACAACAATTGATTTTTGACTTCAGAACTATGCTAAGAACTAACAACACCAAAAAATTCTCGAAAACATGGGAATCGTATTTGTTTTTATTCAACATATTCAAGAAGCAGCATTTCGACAATTTAAACATACTACTTGAACAGGCTCTCAAGGTGGTTCGTCAACAAGCGGTGATTTTCCACGAAGATAAAGATATCAAATACCAGAAGAATAATATCGAAAAGGAGAGGCAATTACTTAATTTGTTCTCCAATAGTGACCCTATGGATTTGGAATCAGAACAGTATTTGGGTAAGCTTCGGGAAAAGATACAGGTGGTGCATGAAGTTGTAAATTCCCCATGTCAAGACAAGATATACAATAATAAACAGACTATCATCTACAATTCTCTGATATACAGAGTACCTGACTTGAAAGGTTTTCTGGTCCAGATGTGGAGAGAATATTGGTATAAATGCTTTCTAGACGAGGCATACACAAAGAAAGGGATATTTTTGAAGACAGGAATAAGTTTAGATGGAGTTCAAGTTCAGTACAGCTCCAATTACGAACAAGCTAGTTCCCAGAATTTGAGTGCAGTGATTTGGGACCATTACCGAAATATTCAGCAATTTAACACGGAGAATTTCCAGCTCTTATTGACACGGTTGGACAATTTAGCTCACAATGCCAGTCGATATGTATCGAATTTTTGTCCGATAGGCAACGGTTTCCGGATGAAAAGTGCCTCAGACTATTTTACTGAAGATTCAAGTGATTTGAAAGGCATATTGAGATGCTTTTTTGGTGATTTCTGCCATTCAATGTCTTCTCAAAGACTCTTGGACCTTCACGGTCTACCAGAAAGGTGTTGTGCAATCCTTTCTTCAGATGAAACTTTCAATCAAATGATTTATGAAAATTTGATAGAGGTGTGCTCCCAGCTAGAGCATTTGATTTTACGTAAGTGGCTTGTTAACTGCAGCTTTGACAATTTTCAGCTGTTTCAACGTTTTGAAAACATCTACATTTTGTTGAATTCAGGTCAATTACAAAAGTCCAAGCCTCAATTCACTACAATGAGCCCCTGTTTTTTGTTCCCGGTATTTTATTCATGGTTAAGGTCTTTCAAGAACTATGCCAGGTTAAATTTGCATAATTTCGGGATAATGATTGATGCATGTTTTTCCAGACCCAATTTCTTACTCTCCCAGTACAGAAAAGAATCTTTTCTCTACTATCAAAGTATGTTCCTTGATCTCACCATCGATGGGAGAGAAAGTGACTTTATTGATCATGAATTGAATTGCTTATTTGTGAATAAGTTCAAGCACAGAAATGCCAAAGTCTCCACAATCATCAGCATTTTGACATTCTTGACGTTGGTGACCAATTTTCATCAGAAAGATCCAAATATCTCCAAAAATATCGCCTCTCTTTGCAGTTCCTTCATTATCCCTATGCTTCTGACTGATATGAATGAGCTTGCAGCAGAATTAATTATCGATAGAATCTGGCAGAAATTAGAACTGGGGGATTTGGGATTGCAGAAGGCAGATTTTGTCGAGTACTACCAGAGGAGCCATTCATCTATTTTTCAGCTTCTAAAGAGGAAAATGATTGATCTTGGAAGTTGTGCATTTCATAGCGAGGACTACTACAAAATCCTAAGGGGAAACTTTTTCTTCATGGAAAATGTTATCGATGACCAAATCAAGGCCATTTTGAGGGAAAATGTATACATTTACCTGGTCTACTTTCCTCTACTAGACTGGATTCATGCTGATCTTGGAATGCCCTCGCCAATGTGAGGTATTTTCACGGCTCTGCAAATACCGCATTGTTAGTGCCTCGTCTGGCTTACACGTAGTAAATAGCTCAACAGCAGCCAATTGCACCACGTTACACTAACATTTTATGATGTTATGCTCTAAATCACTCAAGCTTGCGCCTGGCTGGAGATTTTGTTGGATGAACCCTGAACAAAATTTTTCACTCGGTATATTTCTCAGTTCTCCAGCCATGTATGCCATCGAAACTGGCCAAAATTGGCCCTGAAATGCCAGTTTTCTCCCCCGGTCCAGTCTCATAGATCTCTATAGCAAAATTATTCTGCTATATTCTAACCGATGTTCCCTGTTCCGCCTGTAGGACACCATGATTCATCTCAGGCTCATCTCCGCATTCACTGATCTCAAACCGCGCTTAATGAAAAAAATTACTTTAATTGGACGAGGTGTGAGTCAACCAATCCATATCTATAGCGATAAATTTTTCGAGTCTTTTGAATTTTTCCATATCACTTTCTTCTTCCAGCTCACATTAAATTATGTTGAGACACGTTGCAAAATCGTCCATGGGCCACAGGCTAAATGGAGCAGCAAAGCAAGCGGTGAAGACTGCCCTCAAGGCCTCCGTGGCCTCCTACTCGACCCACACTGTGGCAGCAACCAGACCATACTCTACTAGATCCACTGTTGTCCAGCTCTTGAACAACATCGGTTCTAAGAGAGAGGTGGAACAATACCTCAAATACTTCACCTCGGTGTCGCAGCAGCAGTTTGCTGTGATCAAGGTGGGAGGTGCCATCATCACCCAACAATTGCCAGAATTGGCTTCTTGTTTGGCATTCTTGTACCATGTTGGGCTTTACCCCATCGTCCTTCACGGAACCGGTCCTCAAATTAACGAGTTGTTAGAGAACGAAGGTGTGGAGCCTGAATACATTGATGGTATCAGAATCACCAACCCCAAGACCATGGAAGTGGTCAGAAAATGTTTCTTGGAACAGAACTTGACCCTTGTTACCGCCTTGGAAAAGATGGGTGTTCACGCCAGACCAATCACTACTGGTGTTTTCGGTGCTGAATACTTGGACAAGGAAAAGTACCAATTAGTCGGTAAGGTCAATGCTGTCAACAAGTCTCCCATCGAAGCCGCTATAGAAGCCGGTTACTTGCCTATTTTGACCTCTTTGGCTGAGACTCCATCTGGTCAATTGTTGAATGTTAACGCAGATGTTGCTGCTGGTGAATTGGCCAGAGAGTTTGAGCCATTGAAAATCGTCTACCTTAATGAAAAGGGAGGCATTATCAACGGTAACACTGGAGAAAAGGTCAGTGTTATCAACTTGGACGAAGAGTATGAAGACTTGTTGAAGGAAAGTTGGGTTAAGTATGGAACCAAGTTGAAAATTAAGGAAATTCACGACTTGTTACAACACTTGCCAAGATCCTCTTCTGTTGCCATCATTGATGTTGATGATTTACAGAAGGAATTGTTCACTGATTCTGGTGCTGGTACTTTAATCAGAAGAGGTTACAAGCTCATCAATAGAAACAGTCTTAAGGAATTCGGTAACCCTGATTTATTGAGAAGTGCATTGTTGAGAGATCCTGAAATCAAGGCTGGAAAATTGTCCGTGGCTTCATACTTAAAAACTTTGGAGACTTCTTCTTTCAAGAGTTACGGTGATGAGCCATTGGAAGTTTTAGCAATTGTCAAGGACAACGAAGGAAAGGTTCCAAAGTTGGACAAATTCTTGTCGTCTAAGACTGGATGGTTGAACAATGTCACCGACAATATCTTCAATTCTATCAAAAAGGATTTCTCTTCCTTATGTTGGGTTGTCAATGAAAACGACGCTAACTTGGCCTGGTACTTCTCTAAGTCTGATGGTTCTTTTGCCAAGAATGGTGAGATTTTATTCTGGTACGGCTTGAACACATCTGAAGCATCTAATTTGATCAAGGACTTCGACTCATCTAACATCGGCTCATCTCTTTCTTCTTCTAAGGAATCTGGTGTTTTCAGCTCTCCAACTCAAAAGAGAGGCTTACACACAAGAACATTTGGTATTAGACCATTCCATTCAAGTGCCATCAACTTCAGCTCAAACCCAAATCCTCCATTGAGAGAAGGTTCTAGTAAAAAGAAGGCAAAGGTTGCTTTGATTGGTGCTAGAGGTTACACTGGACAAAACTTGATCAGCTTGATTGACAATCATAAATACTTGGAGATCTCCCATGTCTCTTCTCGTGAACTTGAAGGACAAAAATTACAAGGATACAACAAAGGAAACATTGTTTACTCAAATTTGCAAGTTGAAGACATTAAGAATTTGGAGGAAAACAATGAAGTTGATGTGTGGGTTATGGCTTTGCCAAACGGTGTTTGTAAGCCATTTGTGGAAGCAATTGAGTCTGTTGCGAACTCTCAATCCAAGATCATTGATTTATCTGCTGATTATAGATTCGATACTACTGGAGAGTGGACTTACGGTTTGCCAGAATTGAACGATCGTTCAGCAATTGCTAAGGCCAAGAAAATCTCTAATCCAGGTTGTTATGCTACTGCTGCTCAATGTGCCATCGCTCCATTGACTGAGTACATTGACGGAACCCCTAATGTTTTCGGTGTCTCTGGTTACTCGGGAGCCGGTACCAAGCCTTCTCCAAAGAACGATGTGAAATTCTTGACGAACAACTTGATTCCATACTCGTTAACTGACCACATCCACGAAAGAGAAATCAGTAACCAATTGGGATTGGATGTGGCATTCATGCCACATGTGGCCCAATGGTTCCAAGGTATTTCCCATACCGTTTCGATTCCAATCAAAAAGGGTTCTTTGACTTCTAGAGAAATCAGAAATATTTTCCAAGAAAGATATCAAGGAGAACAATTGATCACCGTCAGTGGTGAGGCTCCTTTGGTCAGGGACATCAGTGGAAAGCACGGTGTTGTCATTGGAGGTTTCGCTGTGAACTCCAAGGAGGACAGAGTTGTTATTGTGGCCACTATTGATAATTTATTGAAGGGAGCTGCCACTCAATGCTTGCAAAACATCAATCTTTCGTTGGGCTACGGCGAATACGAAGGAATTCCAGATGATTTGGAAATTAGAGGTTAAGATAGACGCTACTGCGTAGCGCATTGAATGTACAGTTTACGAATGATCAATGTAGGAATAATAGCTTATACAGTTGATGACATTATATTGCTTACGTAAGTGCTGACTAAGTGACACATTATCTCAAGATCCAATTAAGCTAAGGATAACACCCAATGGTATGCTAGTTCTGCCAGATAACTTCGGGCTCGTTGAGCCGGGTATTTACCGTTGTTCCAAAATCGAATCGGACAATTTCCCATTTCTCGAAACGTTAAAACTCAAGTCCTTAATTGTGTTGGATGCTGAAAAACCTCCTAGGCACTTGAACAACTTCTTGGAAGCCAACAAGATCGAATTGTTCAACTTGGGCAGCTTGAAAATATCTAATCATCATCACAATGGAAAAAGAAACTCCCGAGCTAATGAGGACGGTTCTGAGGTGGATGAGGAGGATCCCTCCAGCAAGTCATCACTGTATCAGAGATCAGAATTACAGGATGAAAAGGACACTATAGATGTTATCAATCTTCAAATTAAGGGACCTAAAACTGATCAGTGGATGTTGATTGAAAAGAACGTGATTCTGAAGACATTTGAGCATTTGCTCAACAAAACAAAGCACAATATACTTTTGGTGGATTCGACATCCACATTAATAGGAATACTAAGGAAAATCCAAAAGTGGAACTTTAATTCGATCCTCAACGAATATAAAACTTATGCGGGAAACTCTTCCAAAAGTAACTACTATGCTGAGAATTTCCTTGAATTGATTCAAGTGGAACTCATACCACATGAAATAGACCAGTTGAAGGAACAAAGCAAGCAACAAGCTAAGGACACGAAGCTAGATTACAAACCACAATGGCAGACTTCATATTTAGATGTCTCCAACCCTGAACACAGCATAAGAAGCCCCGAATTAAATCGCTTCAAAAGAAAAGAATCCTTGGATGAGGATTTACCATGGGATGATTATGATGAACAAAGCATCGATGACGAGGATATTGATGATGACATGCTTTCTGCGTCTCCCCAAATCCCAGCCAATTTATTAAAGCTTGTGGAGCAAAGAAAGCAAGACAAGCACCGTGATCAAGATTCCGATATCGTAACCCCGGGCACTTCTCCTAGAATTACCAACAGCAGGCATAACAGTTTCAGCAGTGATTTCTTGACTACGGCCAGGGCCCAGCTTGATCGTAGAAGGTCTTCGATCGACTCGAAATTCATCAGGATGAATAGTTCCAAATTTCGGAATCAAAACTCACCTATACAAGGACATCGTTCTTCTATCGAAAGTACATCACCAGTTTTTCGGATGGTAAAGGAAAAACCCAGAGATAGACAACTCTCTATCAGCGAAATAGATGCGATCAAGGAAAAGTACGACTTTAAGTACTACAAAAATTTAAATAAGTATCCCGTGGCATTCGAGAACGTTAGTGTCATTAAATTGAAGATACCTCCAGATAACAAATTACCAGACTGGTTTATCCGGGGAAGAGATTTTTGGGAAGAAAATTTTAGACGTTTGAACAACATTCTGGATGATGTTCAACGTGCATAAGATGGCATGTATGGCTGTGTATAGTAAATCTAGAACAAATCAAGATCGAGATCAAGATGTTCGCCGATTCATTGATAGTGGGATACCAGAAGTACTTTTAATAGATAGTAATCGAAAATATGTCGAGTTTCCCTTGGATATTAGGCCAGAAGATTTCGTTGGAGATCGCGGCAGAAACCATCATCTTCTACCCCAGGTGGCTCTGGATACTCCTTGACCGGATGCAGTGTTTTGTGGGGGAGCAGTGCCTTGGTTCAGGTGTTCACCCTGGTAAATCTGGTTTGAGCTGGGGGAGTTGTGAAGCATTCTTTCCCTAAGTCTAGATCCCGAGACCGAGGTGCTGTTACTTCTGAGCGGCTGTGGCTGATGTGGCTGGGTGTTGTATCCTTGGCCCGGAACCGCTTGTTGCTTTGACCGATAGTGCATGTCCATCAATCTACTCGTAGAAGCACGAGAGTACATGGGTCTTCCTGCTTCTTGGGGGTTTGCTTGTTCGGGCAGCAAATTCTGCTGCAGGTTCTGCTGTTGCTGGAACTGCTGTTGTTGTTGCTGGGCGTTGATTTGCTGCTGGTTGTAGCTGTTGTTGAACGAATTGTTCTGTCTAACAGGCTGGTACTGGGAGTTGTAGTACTGGTTGGTTTGAGCCGGTCTGCCAGGCACTTGTTCTGTCTTCTTCACCCCCAACCACTCTGGATACGGCTCGCCTTTAGAGTCAAAGTATTTCACAAATGCATTATGGATAAGTGTGTCATCGTCGCTGGATCCGTCCTTTTCGGGGTGGGTTGCAATGGAAAGATTGGAGAACTTGTTGCCGTAGTTGTCCTTGATTTTGGCAAAGAATCCCGTGGAAGCACCCCCGTTGGTTTGTGACATGACTCTGGACGGTTAAAATGCGAAGGTTGGACCTGATCGGTAAAGTCGGCCCAGTGTTGATAGAAAATGTACAATTGACGACCTCTAAAAGCAACAAAAGGTCACTAAAATTTGGAGTAGTTTGACGTGCGAAATCGAATATACAAAGATCGAGGATGGAGAGGTGTGAGAGGTGTGAAAAATGAAGTGATACGGGAGGCCAGTGAACTGCTGGCTGAAGAGCGGTGATGGTATCAATAGAGAGTTTGTATTCGAAGGGCTCAACTTCCTCCCTTAGCCTTGAGAACCTTTTTCTGCCAATTTTGGAAGTTTTCAGAGACTTTGGCTTCTTGATGTTAACTACTTAAATAACACTCAATGGAGTCAATAGAGTCTGATATCGGTGGTTTGGGGACTTGAAATGGAAGTGGGGTACCTCCAGCTATATTGTAGAGACTTTGGTTCTTTCTTAGTGGCGATTCATTTCATTCTGCGGACTTTTGTTCACAGTTATAATTTCGCCGTAACTGGCAAGTTAATTTTATTAGGTTTCGTAAGTTTATGATGTTGGTGAACAATGTCTTCGAAAACTCTTTGATTGAATTCCCTTAGATGGTTCAAATCAATTATTTCTGTGTATAATAAACTACCGCTTGTGAGTTAGAGATGTATCCACATTTTTTGAATTCTAACGGGGCCAGAAGCAACAATTTACTACTTATTAACAACAGCTTGTTTTTTTAGCAAAAATCTCTTGTTAAGAAGCTTATTGGTATTCCAGTTCTACCCAGTAGAAATTGCTTTGTCTGCCATAAACCTATAAAATTCACACATTATTAGATTTCAATAGTTCCTCGAATGGAATTCTTGGTACATAAATTTCAATCCACTTCTCCAATGTTATAAGCATCAAGTCATCACAGTACCAATAATGTAGAAAGAGTTGGTGTTCACTTCCATTGATCTACTCATAAATTATCAAAGAATCATAAAAAAATTTCCACCAGAAATTCTTGTAGGTGTTCCAACAATCTCAAATGAATAAAACAAGATCATAACAAAATGGTCGACATATACAAGAATCTACGTTAGCAACAACCTGTTTCATACTTGATCTCTGCTTTATAGTATCACCAGTATATTATGTGCAGGACTGGTTTTGCACCTCATCTCGCAAGCTTTTCATATACTTAACTGTACCAAATGCACCTTTTGAAGAACCTTATACGGTCTTCCCGGCCCGTTTTGCAGTCGCTGGTACTTACCAGAACTGCTCTTCGTGGCTTTACATCCAATATACCCAAATTCAACGCTCCTGTCACTCCTTCCGAAGCACCCAAGGTGGAAACTCCAACCTCTGAAAATTTGACATTGTCTGATTTGAAAGCTACTGGTAAGTTTTCGAAGTCTCTTATCGATGCATTGGACCAGGCCAAGTTCAAGGTTTTGACACCTGTTCAGTCCAAGTCGTTGATGCCTATTTTGAACGAGGAGGACGGTTTGGTGGTGAGAGCCAAAACTGGTACTGGTAAGACTCTTGCTTTCGTTATTCCCACCATCCAGAACATTATCGAACAATCGAGCTCTAGAGCTGATCGCCCTGGAAGAGGAAAGGTATCTACCTTGGTCATTGCCCCTACTAGAGATTTGGCCATGCAAATCGAAGCAGAATACAAAAAGGTCATTGCGGGTCTTTCAGGTAGCATTAAGAGAAACTGTTCTATCACCTTGCTCATGGGTGGTAAGAAGACCGAAATTGACTTCAGAAACGCCCCTTCCATTGTTATTGCCACCCCAGGTAGATTGGAGGACAAATTGAACAACCCCAAGTATGCAAAGTTATTTGCAGGTATCAACTACAGAGTTTACGACGAAGCTGATCGTCTCTTGGATGTTGGATTCAAGGAATCTTTAGGAAACATTGACCATATGTTGAAGTCTGCTCGTGAAAAGTACCAGCCTGAATTGCCAATGTTCAAGTCCATCTTGTTCAGTGCCACTATCGATGAGAGTGTTGCTGAGTTTGCTCGTGAACAAATTAACCCACAATACAACTACATCAACTGTGTGGATGAAAGCGAAGGTGAAGCCCATGAAAACATTCACCAAACCTTGATTGAGACAAAGGACACCACGGACACCTACGAGTCAGCTTTGTCGTATATTTTTGGTAACTTGAACCAGCCAGGTTTCAAGGGTATCGTTTTCTTGCCAACCATCACTGCTACTGAATGGTTTTACTCTGTTCTTAAGAACGCAAAGGCTAACGAAGCCTACGATACTTTGGTCCATAAGAAATACGGCTCCAAAATCGTCAAATTGAATGGTAAAATGTCCCAGGCTGCTAGAGATAACTCTGTTAGACACTTTAGACAAACCAAGCATGGTTTGATGATCTGTACGGACGTGGCTGCAAGAGGTTTGGACTTCAACGATGTCAGTCACGTTATCCAACTTTCCCCCAGTCCATCAGTCGCTGACTATATTCACAAGGTCGGTAGAACTGCCAGAGCTGGTGCCAAAGGAAAGGCTGTTATCTTCCTTTCCAAGCCTGAGTACAAATTCAAGAAGGTTTTGCTGAAGCAAAGAGGTATTAAATTCGCTGAAGAACTCAAGTCTTCTGAGCTTGAAAAGCAAGAAGATATTTTCTCCCAGGTGGGAATTGATGAAGAAGAAGTGGAGAATTTCATCAAAACATTCTTGGGTTTCCAAAAGCAAATTGCCTCCGTTTTCAGATTAGACTTTGATACCATGGTTGCTGATGTAGTGGACTTCTACAGAAAGTTGATGCGTGATGATGACATCAAGCTCTATGTCACCAGAAACTTTGTGACCCAGATCTTGAATATTGATGGAAGAGTTGCTGAGCAATACTTTGATATTCCAGGAGGATTCAAGTCCATGAACAACAGCAGAAGTGCCAAAAGAAACACTTTCTCCAACAATAACAATGATAGACGTGGTGGATCTTATTCAAGAAGACCCTCTGGTTCCTATAACAGATCTTATGATGGAAACAGACAATCTGGCTCTTATGGAAGATCATCTTTCGACAGAGAAAGAGATTCTTACGATAGAAGAAGCACCTATTCTGGTTCCAGAAACACCAACGATAGAAGATCCAGTCCAAGAAACAGATACTAGGTTTCTAGTTTGTTGGTTCAGCAATTTAGATGTTGATTTTGGGCTCTGATTCACAACTCATACACTTTCTTCAGAATATCTCAAACAGATGAATTTTACTTGTACATAAAACTTTTAATTTTATTCCGATTAGTACATAGACGGTGGACAACATACCAATCTTTTATTATTAGTAATTATAATTAATATCATAGGGTTAGCGACAGTGTAGTGGCGTTCTTGATTATCTTAGCTGAAAAATTAAAGGGATCGGGCTTGCCGGTTTCCTCTTGTGTGGAGGCTCTGCATAATTACGGGTAAACTTAAGATTGGCAGAATATCATCAATTGCTTGAAAACCGAGCTTTGATATTTTGTTTCACTTTGAAAGACTCTTGGCAGGCCCGTTACACATTGTTTTAATTGAAACTCAGGACATTTTGCCATTCAACCAAGATTCAATTAGAAGCTCGTGGAAAATCTTGCTACACAAATTATAGGCATAAGGAGTATGTGGCTGTGATTCTGACTCTACTGAATGGTTAGAAACCGTCTCTCTCCAAGGGTTGATGTGCTTGGTTGAGAAATTCAACTGACTCATATTATTAGATGTGAAAAATGCTCAGTATGGGTTTTCGTATTTTAGAGAACTCACCCAAAGTGAACTCCATTCCAAAACAATAGGGACCAATAAATTATTTGATAAGCCGCTAGCCACAACCTCTTAACCCCGCCTAACAGTCTAAAGCACTGTATCGAGGTCAGCTTTGGGTAGCCGATCCTATAAAATAATCCAGGAAGTGCGCCCCCCATCCAAAGTATTATATCAATTATGGAGAACCACATCTTTGGACATAGGCAAATGACATGCTTAGTGTTCGGGTGATGGGCTTGTAACGGTGTGCTTCGCTACGAGCTAATGTCATCAACGTTTCTTGGGTTGTGGGCCTTTAGTCCGAATGGCATTCATATCTTTCTATTTTGGAATTACCGTGTGGTTTCAGTAGTTTTCAATACACACATTGTGGTGAAGCACAACCTTCATATAATCTTTGCAGTTCTAGGGACGCTGTTGGGGGTTCTGCAGTGACCCGGAGGAAGCCCAAAAATATGCGTTTGAAGGACATTCTTGAATAGGGTGAATATTCAGCCCCTGGTAAATTCTTCATCTTATTTTGAGGTGTTGAACCATTTTGAACGGCGAGATTCTACTCTTCACGAAATTTTCCGAGGCCAATTTCTGAACAAAGGTAGGAAATCATTGAATCCGATGTGATTCAATGTGATTCAATGTGGTTCTCTTAGAGAGCTTATTATTGGTTCGTAGCCCGGGTCGCTATTTCCCAAGGCAATCCCCATTGAGCGAGGTCTTCATATTTGTGGGACCAAATTTCGCAGCAAAAAAATATGTCTGGGAACGCATCTCAGACTCAGACTGCTCCTTTTTATGGTCTACAATACGGCACTTCTGTCTACTAGTTACCTTCAAGATCCTGCTATAAACCATTGAGGCAAAGCTCGACGCAAAAGGTTTTGTTCGGACCATTTTCCAATGGCCCCAAGGCATTTTGTGCCTCACTAACAATTAAATAGCAGGGATGATTTTCTGCATCTCCCACATCTACACAACATGCATATTTTTCTGTGCAGAGCTGTGTGAACTATTCATACTGGCTCTTGGTACTTCCTACGGTGAGTCGGGACATGTGACACTAGAGACGGCAGTGAATGACTACGAAGACCAACTGCCTTTAGAATTGACCGAAAACTGCCAAAACGGAGTGAAAAGACCCAAAAAGTGACAGAATAGAAGAATTAAGTGTAGCTAAGTGTGGTCAAGACACATTAGACACTTTTGGCATCCCGGATAGTGGCTTATATGCCACAGTGACCAAGGTACTTGATCTGTGTAAAATAACCACCTCTTCAAAGCTTTCGGAAAATGTTTGAAACGATGAAAGGTCTTTCAGTGATAGGGCAACTACGGCGTGTGCTTACATGCTATAATTAAACGAAGTTATTGGTAAGTCCAGTATTTTCTAAGGAAAAAGGGACGAGATCTGGTGGGAATTTTCTGGTCCTGAATAAGATCTGGTGATACACTTTTGCGTTTCGGTTCTCAAGTCCGTGACTCTAGCATGTGCTTTCACGTAACGCTTCGACCTAATAATAGGCAGGAAATGGAAAATACATTATTTTCATGATTCATGGTCTCAAATTCCTCGGTGTTTGGTGATGTACTGTTTGAGTAACGAAACAGGAAATTCTGTTCAGAAGTTTACCTCAGCATTTTTCGAAAAATGCTTCGAGTCATGTGTTCATAATGGTGGGGGCCACCATTACAATATTGCTATTGATCTAATTAGCATACAAAGCCCTGCTTTGGTGCCCACCGCCAATATCGCCACAATCACCACTTCCGCCGCTTGAAGAGATCAGTAATTATTAAATGGCACTTCATGTATTTCCGCTTAATTTTCTTGGGATGGACCCCCAACCCCCACCACAATTACTACCGGTCCCAAACCCATCTCAGTAGTCGACGGAGTCTTTGGTCACTAATTATCCATGAAGTGGGTCCACCACAGCTCTATATCGAGAGGGGGATTCTAAACATTCTGGGCAGTCTGAGGTTATTGGTGGGTCCCAAACCTTATTTGCTGAGCCCTGATTCTGCCATATTGGACCCTTTCAATGGTTTTTTCCGAGTTTTTGACACAGAAGCTCCCCGTTGGTGAGGCTAAGTCTAAAACCGATCCCACATGTGGCGAAATTATGCCACAAAAGTTCAGTGGAAAATAACCCTGATAGGACTAGATTGATGAGGTTGTAGCCTTGGTCAAGGTCCGCTAGCAAGTGGTAATGGATGGTCACTCTGTTATTGAGTCGGTTGTGCCAGTGTGTTGAGGTACAGAAAATCAGGTGAAAAGACAGTCACGACGATGGCCACTTCAATGGTTTCAGCTCAATGTAAGAATAGCTAAGCTTGGTTTGCTCAATGTTAGTCTTCAATCACTTTTTTAGTCTAGAATAGAAATGGGTGCCAAACAGTCCAGTTCTTAGTATTTGTCATTCGTTCAATCACTTGAAGAAAGGTTAGTTATTAGTATTTGTCGTACCTTCAATCAATTGTAGAAATGATAATACGAGCCTAAAAACGTTGACTATAGCTAGTTTCTAGAACATATTGAGTTTATTGCTCCCAACCTCGGTTGCTCCGAACGCAATTGTCAACGTTGTTATGCTCGGCAATTGCCGGGATTTCTTAGCCACCTGTAAAAAAGGATTGGGGTAATAAGCCAATGAGCTGGTACAGATTACTGGGGTGATCTGGCAGATCATAAGGTCACAGCACAATTACATTGGCTGGTTCAATTATGATGATTGCATTGCTATATTTCCGTGAATTGGCTTTATTATCAATGCAGAGAATACGCCTCGTTCATATGCGGTGTGCCATAGACTTCCATAATTGGCCCAGTGCCAATGGAAAGAACAGGACTGGGAGACCACTGGACCCTTCCCACCCAGGGCTCCAGAAAAGCTTCGATGGAGAATTAAGGTCTCAGCCGAAACTTCCGCCTGTTCCCACATCATAGCCTAAGTTGCTAAACTCCAAAATGGATAAACAGGTAGATATGAAATATTAATTTTCGACAATGCGCATCGGGCTGTACTTTGCTGAATTTGCAGCCAATAATACACCTCTGTCAAACATTCCATGCCTTTCGATCGGTTCCTTATGGTTACAGCCAGCCATCACCTCCTTCTAAAGCACGTCTGAACGTAAACCTCCGCCTCGGGTCTTCGCGAATTTGATTCTCTTGTCGATGGTGCAGATCACTCAGGCTTCTTTGCGCAAAAAATAATCTTCAGGGTGCATATATCCCACAAATGGGTGTGCAACTCATGCAAAGAGCCTTCCATGGGTCATGTTCCACTATTTGGATGAAATTCTGCGTGTTTAACACTGTTGAGCCTACAGAAAATAACTTCCAGTATTTTTTAGGCCCATGTGTGAAGAGGCAGTTGCGTAACAATTTTCTCGGAATTGTGCTGCAGTGTAAATGAGTGAGAAAGAGTCTGAATTGGCTGCATTGAATGCATAAGCTTCTTTAGAAGTTCCCACAGAAAGCGGCTCCTCTTCCGAGGGCCCTCTTCAGTCTCAAAAGTATATAAGAGTCTCAAGTGACCTCCTATTCAATCATCTCATCCTGTTTATTCACCAACAATCTTCAAGATGTTATTGAGAAAAGTGTTTTTTTTCAGCTTGACTGGTGGTGCTTTTGCAGCACACATCTCGGGATTGGTCACAGCAATAGACCCTACCTCCAATGCTAGAGTTATGATCAAGATCCGTGCTGATACAGATTGTGATTTACCTAATCCCACCATCCCTGAGGATCCCGACTCGCCCGAAAACCCTGTTAGGAAAAGGGAACCTTGTATCACCAACCCTGATACTCCAATTAGCGAACCTACTCCAACCCCAACAGTTTGTGACACCAATGGTGACGACGATGAAATCACAACTAGACGTCCCCCTGCCAAAAGGGCACCTTGTATCACCAACCCTGATACTCCAATCAGCGAACCTACTCCAACCCCAACTGTTTGTGACCCCAATGGTGGAGATGATGAAGATGGAGGTGAGCTTCCAGGTAACAAAAGAGTTCCTTGTACCACCAACCCAGATACTCCAAGCAGCTCCACCCCTACACCCACTCCAACTGCTTGTGACCCTAATGGTGAAGACGATGAAGAACCAGGTAGTGGTGATGTTGACAAGAGAGTTCCTTGTAACAGCAACCCTGATACGCCAATCAGCGATCTGACTCCTACCCCCACCCCAACTGTTTGTGATGACGATGAAGGTGAACTTCCAGGTAACAAGAGAGCTCCTTGTACTACCAACCCTGATACGCCAATCAGCGATCTGACTCCTACCCCCACCCCAACTGTTTGTGATGACGATGAAGGTGAACTTCCAGGTAACAAGAGAGCTCCTTGTACTACCAACCCTGATACTTCAAGCAGCTCCAACCCTACACCCACTCCAACACCAACTGTTTGTGACCCCAATGGTGGAGATGATGAAGATGGAGGTGAACTTCCAGGTAACAAAAGAGTTCCTTGTATTACAAGCTCTGAAACCCCAATCAGCGAACCTAGTCCAACCCCTACCCCTAGTGGCTCCACTCCATCAGGATCAAGCTCCACTCCATCAGGATCAAGCTCCACTCCATCAGGATCAAGCTCCACTCCATCAGGATCAAGCTCCAAGCCATCAGAATCAAGCTCCAAGCCATCAGAATCAAGTTCCAACTCTGGAGAAACTGGATCTCAGAGTAGTACCCATACTACAGTTACCACAACTTCTCCTTGGACAGGAACGGTGACTTCTACTACTACTGCAATTGGTTCTGATGGAACTAATACTCTTATCATTGTGACCCCAACTGGTAAGATTTCTTCCTCTTCTTCCACCAAGTTTGGATATCCACACACCAATACTACAACTGGAACAGATCAAACTTTAACCACAGTTACCACAAAGGTTACTACTCCTGGTGTCCCTAATACTACTGGTCAACCAGGTAACCCTGGAACCCCTGGTAATCCTGGCACTCCTGGAACCCCTGGTAATCCTGGCACTCCTGGTAATCCTGGAACCCCTGGTAATCCTGGCACTCCTGGTCATCCTGGAACTCCTGGAAATCCTGGTACTCCTGGAAACCCTGGTACTCCTGGAAACCCTGGAACTCCTGGAAACAACCCTGGTAATCCTGGTACTCCTGGAAATCCTGGTACTCCTGGAAACCCTGGTACTCCTGGAAACCCTGGAACTCCTGGAAACAACCCTGGTACTCCTGGTAACCCTAGTACTCCTGGTAGCCCTGGTTCTCCTGGTAAGCCATCATCTACTTCCGAAGGAGTAAATATTCCAAGAGTCTCAACTGCTTCGGGATCGGGTTTGAAGGCAAGCCCACAATTATTTTCTACTTTTGTGATCTTGATCTCATACTTCATTTAAATGATCCTAGCTCAAAAGTTTCTCGCTCCTAAGTGGTGGACAGTTAAACTCAAAAGTTGAAGTTGTTGGTACCATTTTCTTTCGGTATGTCGGATATGATCTGCTTTTTCCATTGCTTTGCATTTATTTCTCCGGTATAACCTTTCTTCAATTCTGATACAAAACATTAACCTACACAATTTAATGCTATTAAATATACATATGATATATTTCTCATTGATCGATGTTTTACCTTGTAGAGGTATTTCTCAACATTTTTTGGTAATCACATTTACTGCCTGTACTATTATTGGCTCCGTTTATATGAATCTTCAACAATATAATATCAGAATTTATCACCTTTAAACATCTAAGAAAGTAAATGATTTATTCTGTCCAAGAATTAATATAGAATGTAAGAATAACTCATACTAACCTACTGAAATGAAGAAGAGATACAACCCCAAGGATTTGAAATAGGATATTACAAACGGTGAGTCCAATTAAAAACATGGCTATGTGATACATGAAGTATACTCAACTTAGTTGACAATGAAAACAGTAAAAATGCGATTTGTTGATAGGTATTAGTGATAATAAAATGATCGGTAAGAGTAACAGGAACTTAAGACTAGAGAAGTATTTTTATAAGGGACTTGGTTCAAATACTGTTATGAAAACCCATACTGCAATACTAAACTCGAAGAATATAATTGTTGATAATTGAAACATCACGATATTGCAATTCATTAAAGTGTGATTATTTTGGGTTCATGAAGTAGTTGAAGATGAAATGGTGGTCTGTAAATTAGGCTCCTTGCGAATAATCCGGATTCGAAGGGGTGCTCTATGAAAGTCTCATTATGGAGGTGAGTCATCAATAGGTTTCTCAATAGAAAAGAGTTCAAACATCTTGGTTAGATTTCGTTTTTACTATATTGATTGTTATAAGTTTCTTGGTGTTGAATCATTCATTGGTTCAAAATTGTATCTATCAAAACTTGTTTTCCTAGTTTTTTTCTATTCGAAATTATGCTGCGTCTGTATGTGTCCATTAAGGCACTATATGCTCTTGGTTCCATCACTCGACCTGGCGATGTAATTGATGTATGCAAAACTATTAGGATCTACCTATTCTTTGAGCCATCTTTTGATTTCTGTTTACCATACCAGCTGTAAAGTACTTTCTTGAGCGCTTCTTGGATCTTTTACTTTGCAAATCGATCTCATCAATATAAGCATCTCTGGTCAAAATGACATAAACCAAAAGGCATGTAATAATGATGCTGTTGAATATAGAAAGTCTTTTTTGAAAGGTAATATCATTGCCTAATGCATTTACTTTCCTTCTTGATTCATTAAGTATGCTCTTGTGGTTAAATTCTTGTATTTTGAACAATTTCGCATATTCATTATGCATATTTGCGTAAGTTTTCTTGAAATTCATCAATTGATTGAATAAGGTAACATTAAAAGAATCAATAAGATTTTCGATGTTATTTGCTTGAGTTCTCTCCAAGTTGGTAAATGCATCGGATAGCAACTTGCTCTGTTCTTCAATATATAATAAAGAGAGAGAGGCATTTGACTCCAATAATGAAAGTCTTTTAATAATGTTTTTGTAAATCGATTCTTGTGTTGTTTGAGTTCCTGTTGATGGTGTTATTTCGGGCTCTGCTGTGACTTCGCAGAAAGCATTATTCGTAGAGTTTATGTCCTTCAAAAATTCATTCAATCTCAAATGAGGCAATACCACCCTACACTCATACTCTTCGCTGGTAGTAGTTTCATTCAAGTTTTCAAAGGAGATCACTATTTCTGAATCCAAATCAGCTTCTTCAACAGGAAGTCTATCTTCTTTGAACTCCTCCATCATTGTTTTTCCGTGCACTCTTATCAACGAGATTGGACAATAAAACTCATTTCCATAGTGGCTCAAAATTTCTAGCTTCAAGTATCTGGCCCAAATAAAAGGATTCTGTATCTTGAATGTTTGGAGATCTCTGATATTGTCAGCTTCGAAATCACCTAGTACTTTCCAGCTGGTTGCAGGAAATCTATCACTGACAGACACCTTGAAGTCCTTGAACATCGAGCTAAAGAACTCAAAATTTCCAATGACAACACTATCCACTAAAATGTCTTGACATAGCTCAATAATGACGAACTTGTTGGGCTCGGAACATTGATTCAAGAGATACGAGTCTTTGTTCTCCACCAAAACGGATCTGGCCCCACTAGCCAAGGAGTTGGTTTTGACGATTGTGGCTGCACAATCGGCAGATGCATAGTTGAACTTATCCTTGTAAGTTTTACCCTGGTCTTCTTTAGTTGCCGGTTCGCTGTCAACCGTGCTATTTCGTACCACGAGCTCGTTGGCCACGGCAGCGGTCTCTTGCTTGATGTTTCCGCTCTGGTTAGATGCCTTCTCCAACTTGTCGTTCTGTAGGAGCTGTTGCTCGTCCGCTTTCTGTTTCTTCCACTCCTCAAACGACATGAAATGGCAATCTTCGAGGGTCAGGTTCGACAGGTTTTGGTTGAGGATGCTGGACTTGTTGGATGCATTGGCCATTTCTATGGGAATCTCAATCTCTAGATCTTTGAGTGGCGTATCGTCCACGGCATAAATGGACCCGTCCAACACCGGCGATTCTGAAGAAACCACCGTAACTTTGGAGCTCAGGGGACTAGAGGTGGTTTCGTCGCTAGTGGTGGACGCCGATGCCGATTTTATCCTCGATATCTTGTGGAAGCTGGCACTATTGGTAGGAGTATGTGACAAGAAGACCGGAGACGACGAGAAGCAGAGCTCACACACATCTTGTTGGGTGTTGCGGGAGACTTCATCGCCTGGGGTGGATATTTGGTCTGCTAATGCCCCAGCTAGAAGGAGCAAGAGGAACCACTGCTTCATCTAAAGACTATATCAGGTATTTAGTAGTTATTTGGGCGCTCTTGGTGGCTTTTTGGATGCCTTTGATGCTGTTATGGTGCTTTTCCTGGTGGTTGCCTGGTGGTGATGGTTGTGTGGTGAGCTAATGCGATCCAGGGAGGTTGCATACCGGACTTCGTGGCCCCAGACTAGTTTTCAACGGTCAACCAACATGAAACGGGTCGGAACAAGTGGAAAGCTTTTCGGATGAAGCTAGTAGAATGGGGATATAATGGTGGTTGTACGGGAATTCTGGATGGTTTGGTTATTGGACCTGGTGGGAGTATTCGAGATGGAAGAATGTGGCTAAATGATTAGGGAGAGGTGCGCTTGGTATTTAGTGCGATTAGTGACAACAGTGAGAGAATAGGGACAGCAAATTTGTGGGAGTGATGTTAGTGGGAAATATTATGAGAACTCAAACTGTTGTGACTTATTCCATAAGCTACACAACTTCCACCCAGCTAGTCTCTACATGGAGCTGTGGCTGATAGATCTTGATGTTGATTTTTTTTTCTAAAAATGTTGCAGCCGTGTATGTTATTGAGGGCCAACTAAGCTTTGGTCTAATGGAAATTTTTAGTAAAATTAACATAATTATACAATTACATTTGTTGATACATAATGAAAAATTATTTTGCCAATGTCCCCTTATTGATACATCAGAACTGAAATCATTATTCACCCACTAGAAAAATATTGAAGAGACCCACATTTGTAATATTTTATTAATTAATGTATATCACTGCCCAAATTCTCTACTCATCAACACTCGTTGATACCAGGGGAAATTACTTACTAGATAGTGGAAAGGAATGTAATCAAATTAATCAAATTAAATATCAGCTATGTGTTTTCGAAAGTTATGCTAAATCAATATTATGCTAACCCCATATGGGCGTTTTGTTTTAACCAAGATATCATATCATCTCAGCAAATCTACTTCGGGAATTGTTGCTTCCCCCTTCTTCAGGATGCATGAAAATGTTGTTTCTCACAGGCTCCATGTTCTGGCTGTACCTATTATTCGGGCCACCGGCACCAGGCATCATGCCATCTTCGTCGTAATCGGATGGATTGAATTCAGATTCGGACTCAGACTCAGAATATGGGGCATCCTTCTGGAATCGCAACGGTTCGTTTTCACTATCTTCGTTAAAATTGAACTGATCAGGGGAGGCAAGAGGATGGCCGTAGGAGTTCAACTGAGTGTGACGTCTGGACGATGCAGAAGTTGTGGTGGTATCACCCTTGCCAGAAGCACTGTTTTGGCCGGTGCTATTAGTCATTCGGAACACAGAGTCCAAGTTATTGTTGTTAGTCACACCACGGTAGAAGAAATCGTCGTCTCCGTTGGAAGCTGCTGCTGCACCGGCTCCCGAACTGGCGGCTCCGTAGTATGTGCTGTTGGTAACATTCAACTGGCGCTCCAAGTCGTTGATATCTGTTGCGTTTCCACGTTGATCGTTGTATGTGATGGGTTGGGTGTTCTTCAGACCGAGACCGAAGAACTTGCCGAAGCCGAACTTGGAGTTTTCCGAGGTCTCTTGACGGTCGGACATGGAGCCGTCGTTGAAGTCGGGACTCTGGTTCTTGAGCTTTTTCTTCTTCTTCAAGAAGAAGAACAACACCACCAACACTCCGATGGCGATGGTGCCTCCGATGGAGCCCACGA
This sequence comes from Suhomyces yuchorum, assembly GCA_030571845.1. Lineage (NCBI taxonomy): Eukaryota > Fungi > Ascomycota > Pichiomycetes > Serinales > Debaryomycetaceae > Suhomyces > Suhomyces yuchorum. Next base: position 32,327 of record JAJLYW010000040.1, read on the forward strand.
GGCCACCCACCAACTTGTTGGTGTTCAGCGAGTGGTTGTCGGAAGAGGAGTTGTCTGTTCTAGGGCCGGAGGTGGGCACGGTGACCACAGTGGTGATGGTGGTGTGAGGAGACACGATGGTGGAGGTGTAGGACAGAGTCCAGGAGGAGGAGGGTGCAGCCGAGGTAGACGATGATCTGGAGGTGATGGAGGAGGACTCTTCCGAGGACGATGTGGAAGAGGCGATGGAGGAGGATGAGGTTCTTGAGGGGCTGGATGAGGCCGAGGAGGACGAGGACCGGAGGGAGGACGAACTGAAGCTTGAACTGGAGCTGGAGCTGGAACTAGAACTAAAGCTGGAACTGGAGCTGGAACTGGAGCTGAAGCTGGAGCTGGAACTGAAGCTGGAACTGGAACTGGCACTGGAGCTAAAGCTGGAACTGGAGCTGGAACTGGCACTGGAGCTGGAGCTCAGGCTGGGAACCAGCGATGACGAGGATACCACGGCTGAAGATGACGAAGGAGGCGCCGAGGAGCTGGATGACGGAACCACGCTGGAAATGGCGCTGGAGGCCAGGGAAAACGACGACGACGCCACTGACGACGAGAACAGCACGCTGGAGGCCACCAGGCTGGAGTCAAGGGCGATGGACGACCCCGACACCAAGCTGGAGCCCTCGGCGTTGGAGGAGCCACTGGCGCTGTTGGAGGAGCCCGAGGGGTTGTTGGAGGCGGGCAAGTCGCCCAGCAGAGACACGGGGCTCTGCAGGCCTGGCGGGTTGGAGCTGGACATGACAGACGAGGTGGTGGACGTTTCAGACAACGCAGTGGTGGACGGAGCACTCAAGGACGCAGAAAAAGACTGGCCGGGAGATGCCATTTGTGAGGGAGAGAAAGCGCTGGACGAGGGGGCAGACGAGGGGCCGGGCGAGGGGACAGGAACAGAATTATCAGCAGACGCAGACCGTAGTGGCAGGGGATCCGACTGAGAAGAATTGTGCAGATCTCTCGAAGGAATAGCCGGGGGCTGGGGACTATTCATAATGCGAGTGCGGGATGCGAGACGAGCTGCGGCACACAACAGAGTCCACACCTAGGGCACCGATTGGGAAGGTTCCACTCGGAACGATCAGAGAAACGACAAGAAACGAGCGCAAGCGGCAGTGCGCCGGGCAGGGGTCTATTGGTGCGACTGGGGTCCGCAGGGAGAGGCGATGCGGCGATGATGCGACGGGCACCACGACTGGGTTCAAGCGACGGAGAGGAGCGGAGGGCGCAGAGCAAAGAGCAAAGAGCGAGGCCAGGACAGGGACAGTTAACGTGGGCGAAATGTACGGCATGAGGTGGTTATATACGAGAGGAGACCATGGAAGTGGCCGGAGACATCCATCCCTGTCGCTATAATTAGTAGGACAACACACACGTGAACAAGGAGATGAGGCGTGGAGGGGTGCCAGGGGCCGGGCAGGGGTGGGCGGAAGTCGTCAAGGCGAGCCACCACGGTGGCAGACGAGCCGGGACGCTGGGTGCTAGACGAGGTCGGCCAGGCCGGCCACGGCCAGACAGGCCGTGGTGCAGTGGAGATGGAATGTAAACAGAGACAAATGGGGTGGTGAAAGTGTCCCCCTGTGACGAGATGAGACCGAAAAGTGAAAAGTGAAAAGTGAGACTGGATGGTGTCAGGGGGACGGCTCCCGGGGCAAGGGCAGCGCCGTTTGGCGGCGGGGCGGCTGCCGGGGCATTGACAGGCTCCTATTGGCTGGAGGGTGCACCTGCTGCCCAATCTGGCAGGGTGCTGGCCGGTGGGATCTTTCGATGGAGCCCACGGTTGTCGGGGTTCATCCCTGCCAGGGGTGAAAACCATGCGAGCAATAAAGAATGTCTTGGAAACGGGCGCGGTTACGTCATCGAAAACTTGAGTGAAATGCGGCGCGCGCACGACCGCACGGCTGGTCAGGAACCAGGGATTGGGGGGTACTGGAGGTGGAGCTACTACAGGGCTGATAAGGTATTAGTCGTATTAGTATTAGCATGAATAACGGGTTATTTTTGGCATAGTACAGATAAACATCCCTGACGTGAGCCAAGGTGCAATTGCCGTGGTGTGGGCCTCCTGCGCTCACCTCTGTGCTCACCGAGTCTGTAATTAGCAGGTCAAGGGGCCTAACCACCGCCGGCATGCAGGGCTTAGAACGCTATCGTAGATTGTGGTAGAGTGAAGGAATGGAAACTACCCAGGTAAAGTTTCACTAGTGGGGAGAATTTCACCTCCTGATGTAGTGAAGTAGCAAGATAGTAGATATGAGCAAGTTGATGGTGGTTTAGGAAGATGTGATTAATGATTAGGATTGCGTCGGTAGCTTTTCATCAACTTGCTTGGCATCGGCCGAGAATTGCCGTTCGTGGAAGTGGTAGTGGGTGCTGAGGGTGCTGTAAATGGGAAATGAATGATTTCAGGGGTGGATGTCTCGTAATTTCACACCCTTGATCTGATGATATGGTGGGGTCACAGATATTTTAAGAAACCAAAACAACTATGGTGCTGCACATGGAAGCCCTCTGTTTGGCAACAGATCGGTCATCTATTGTTAGAAACCAGCCACAATTGTAGTTTTCATTCAATCTTATTATCCTTTCATCTTCTAGATCTTTTGGAGATAAGCCAATCTTTGATGGCAAATAACGACATTTCCCATCCCATTAGTAATGCAACGAATCCCAATGACAAATTCAAAGTAAACATCGATGTAAGTCCATAGTACTCGAAGATCAAGATCACTGGGTCGGTGGATTCCATGAAAATAAGTCCACCACATAATAATGCAAAACTCACGATCAATTCAGTCAATGGGCGGGAAGGACGAGTTAACAGCTTGTTGGTGGGGGCCAACATGATCAAAAAGTACGATAAGAGACGGAATGCACATGCAATGATGAACATATTTCCCCATTGAATATGGATCTCTGTAGACAATGCTGATGCCTGTTGATGCTTCGACATCAAGATTCCCGTCCAAAAGATGGTGATCACTGGGAATGGATTTGGGGAGAATCCTGGTGAAGACTTCACGATGTTATCGAATTGGCCGTCCGAGTGTCTGACAGCTGCAAAATCATCTCTTGACTTTTCAAATCTCCAGGTATTCAATTTGAACTCCGTGATAACACCACATAATCCACAACCAATGAATATGAATGCAATGGAAACATGTTGCAAGTCTTTGGGACTCCAATCACCTCCCGAATTGGATAAGTGTTCCAAGAAGATGTTGGTGCATCCATAGAACAAGATGAGGGAGCATTCCATAAACTCCATGGTGAACAAACCCTGAGGCTGGATTCTATTCCACCTGGAGTCGGAGTTGGAGAAGCTGGTTACGTAGTGATGGTTCCAAGCCCATCCCTTGCCTGCGAACGATCCTGAGTAACGCGACAATGTTAAGATACCATAAGCGAAGAACACTCCACCCTTAATAAAGTGAGCCAACAAGTTGAACACAGACTTCCCCTGGCCTAGCATTAAGAACGTAGCCAATCCAGTAGGCACGTAAATGAGGTAAAAAAAGAAGTGTCCCCAGTGAAGGAAGTTGAACGTCAAGTTTGCAACCAGATACAACAGCGCAGAAATCTTTTGGAACACCGGCAAGTTTAACAACCTGGATACTGTGGACGAGGGCTGCTTGGCCGAGGCATCGATCATGGCATTGGACGATGTCTTGGCCTCGCCTGTTTCCGGCAAGTCCTGAGAGTGAGAGCTGTTGCGTGAGAAGTCAAACAATGTGAGAGCTGGGGAGGCCATGGACCCGTTTTCCAGCAGGTTTTCATCGAGGCCGATGGGGGAGTATTTGTTGGTGGCGTCGGAGCGGAACTCGTATCCATACTTGATCAATGCAGTGACGAATTGGACCACGGTGGAGAAGAAGAGGATCCAGCTCATCTTGTTGTAAGCGTTACCTGGGTACAATACCGGCACCGAGTTCATGAACACCGAGTAGAAGAACAACGACAACACCATGAGCGTCAGGTGGACCACGAGTCCACCGACATACCACGATACCATGGCCAAGTTCTTGAACACCATGATCATGGGATATACAAACACTATCGAGAGCAATCCCACTCCAATATGCGCATACAAACTTCCGGTGTGGCTGGATTCCACATGGAAGTAGCTTTTAGTGGAGTTGTAATTCTCCCAGAAGAGGCGCTCTTCTGGCAGCAACTTGGTGTCGAGGATGGGCACTCCGTGGTGATGGTGTTCGGTGTGGGGCACCGGGGTCAATTCTGCTGGTGGCGAACCCGAGGTAGGGTCTGGGGTACTGGGAAGCTCAGGGTCCGGCATGGAAGGGTGGGCCATGTCCATTGAGTCATTGGAGGGGTCGTGATGGTGTTCGTCGGCTTGGACCGCCATGGCGGCCAATGCCATTGCTATAAACACCTTATGGGCAATCATGTCTGGGATTGGCTCGAATGCAGCAACAAGGGTAAATTTATAGAGATGGCATCGGATTCAGACGCCGGTTTTCTTGTCATGTGACCGGAACCCTCGGGTATTACTAATAGTGGTGAGACGGCGGAAAGTGGCTACATTCGGTCGAGCCCCAAGCCGGGGCCGAGAGTGTGATGCTGGGGCTTCTGCTCCATCACTACGGGCTCCTGATCGTGGAAACGGCTGGTGGTGGCAAGTGTTCCCCGATACGAAGTGACCACTACGAAAGTTGCGACTTGGTTTGTATTGAGTACGAGGCTGGCTTCTTGGCAAGAGTGACAAGACTTCGCCTCGGTGTGCTACTGTGCACAGAAGACGGGGTCTGCTCCTAAATGCTGACGGGCAGCGGGATCGCCCAACAATCGTGGTGGTGATCTGGTTGTCTGACATTGTGGGAATCCCGGCACGTGACCTGGATTTCCGCATTGGGCCGTCCCGAGACTAACGGACATTGCTAGCGGAAATGGCCCCAGTGGGTTGACTATCCATCCGGGATCTAGGCACTGCTAGAGCCCAATTGCATGGGGAAATACGAGTGGCACCACAACAACCTGCCTTGTACCACTTGCTGACTGACCCTGCTGTGCCTTCTTGCACGGATTGTTTTTGTTTGTCTAACCAAAAATAGTCATCATGGTGTGAGCCCAAGACAATGCATTATTAATAATAGTAATGCACTGTTATCAATAATTCTCTCACCTCACTACAATGCGTTCTTCCGGGTGAGGTAGTCGAATCTGGAGTAGGTGTAGCCAATGAACGGCAAGTCTTCCTTAAGGTTCTTCTTACCTGCAGCATCCTGTTCACGTTGCTCCATAGCCTTGCTCAATGCGGGCGATTCTGGAACATTTTCAAGCTCGTCTGTAGGGAAGAACCTCGTATCAGTAATGGATCTCAACTTGGGGATGAATGGTGCATCCACCTTACGAATGGTTTCCCAGTCAACGCCACGGAAAAATGGATGTTGCTTGATTTCCTCGGCTCCTCCATACCTTCCCAATCTGTTCTCACTGCTTGTGAGAAGCTTTCTGATCAAATCCTCACTTTCCGGTGATAAATGAATATCTTCTGGGATTTGTAATGTTTCCTGCCAGTTCAAGATTTTTCTGTAAGTCTCATGTGGAGTCTCGGAACAGAATGGTGGCCATCCGATCAAACACTCAAACATGATCGCACCAAGCGACCACCAATCACACTCTTGACCATATCCTTGATGGATAAAAATTTCGGGTGCAATATAATCTGGGGTACCCACTGTGGAATATGCCATCAATCTTCTTGATTTTCTCCATGTCTGCATTTGTTGTCTATTCGACATCGTCAAATGAATTGCATCCACCATCATGGAATTTCTACCGTTAGGATTGCTGGTCAATTGATTGGGCTGTAAGTGGTTGCCTAATCCCTCTTTTTCGAGTAACTTTTTGTAATAGTTCAGATCATGGGTCTTGTGAAATCCTGTACTCAATCCAAAATCAGAGAGCTTAATGTGTCCTCTGATATCAATTAAAATGTTATCTGGCTTGATATCACGATGAATAAATCCAAGTTTGTGAATAGCTTCAATTGCCAAAACACACTCGGCCATATAAAACCTTGTGATATCTTCTGTGAAAATCTGCCACCTGATCAACATGGTCATCAAATCTCCACCAGGTAAGAATTCCATAATCAAATATAAATATTGAGAGTCTTGGAAGGAATAGTATAACGAAACCACCCATGGAGAATCACTTCCTGCCAAAACATCCCTTTCGGCCTTAACATGAGCCAATTGCTCCTTCTTGTACATTTCTGATTTCAACAAGGTTTTCATGGCATAAATTTTACCGGTGTCTTTCTTTTGAACCAATCTAACTTCACCAAATGCACCTTTTCCGATAACCTTGACTGTGACAAAATCTTCTAAGGATAATTTAGTTCTTCTCAATCTTAAAAACTGAGATTCCTTTTTGCCCAAACTTTGCAATTGTCTATTCTTTCTTTCCTCACTAGCTCCAAGATCCTCAGTCATTAATTTATGCTCCAAGTCCAATCTTCTTTGGTTTCTCTCTATGGCATGACTAACTGACATTTGGTAATAATTTTCCATCTTTAATTTGATTGCCGCAGCCTTATCTTGACTGACTTTACTTAAGAAATTTGGATTTCTATTGAAGTAAACGTAGTTAGACGATTTTGGAATGTTCACTGGTTGTCCACCTAGATTGGAGTTTGCAATAGTGTTATTATTAGTGACATTTTGCAAGTCTTCTTCCATTGATTTTGATTGAGTGATGTTCGATGGTGGTGCTAGTTCCGGTACAGGTATGCTTTGGTGGCCTTGCATTTGAGCTTGAGCTTGAGCTTGAGCATGGGCTTGGGCTTGGGCTTGGGCTTGGGCTTGTTGTTGAGCAAGGTGGGCTTGTGCTTGGGCCTGGGCTTGTGCTTGTGCTTGTGCTTGTTGTTGAGCTTGTTGTTGAGCTTGTTGTTGAGCAAGTTGTGCTTGTGCCTGTGCCTGTGCCTGTGCTTGTGCTTGGGCTTGGGCTTGTGCTTGGGCTTGTGCTTGGGCTTGGGCTTGGGCTTGAGCTTGTGCTTGAGCTTGTGCTTGTTGTTGTGCTTGTTGTTGTGCTTGTGCTTGTGCTTGGGCTTGTTGTTGAGCTTGAGCTTGGGCTTGTGCCTGCTGCTGTGCTAGTTGTGCATGTGCCTGCTGTTGTATCTGCTGAGAAGTCTGTTGTTGGTTAATTTGATACAGCTGGCCTGGAGAATGTGGGCTTCCATAATTCAAAATATTCGAGTTGCTGTGATTCGACAACAAAGAGTTCGTTAATGAGTTAGAATTGCTGATTTCGGATACGTTGGTACTGCTATTGTTGTTCAATTGCGTAAAATTGGTAGGTGGCTTGAAATTCAAAGAGTCGATGGAAGTGAACTTGTTACCGATACTGTTGTTACCGTTTTGATGTGAGTTTGTAAACCCATTTCCTTCGTATCCGTCAACTACCCGATCATCTCCGAACTGCCCGTTACTCAGGAATTTCGGGGAGGCAACGAAGAATTGCTGTGATGGCATGGGCGGCATGTCTTGCTTACCTATAGGTGAGCTGGCATACCCTTCATTCGATTGGCTTGGAGGGTTGTGAAGGGTAGTATCCTCCTCCATGTAGCTATCATCGAAGTTCGATCCAACTTGTTGGGTGTGCAGGAAGAGGGACTCAGGAGGTTGGCCTTGTTGCTGGTTGGCTGGCTGGTTATGAAGATGCTGGACTTGTTGTTGTTGTTGCTGCTGTTGTTGTTGTTGCTGTTGGAGATGCTGGTAGTAGAGCTGTTGCTTCTGCTCCTCAGTCAAGTAATCGAAATCCATGGCGATAAACAGCGACCTCAAACACTCAATACAGACGAATCAATAGCAAGGGACTCAAGCGGTGCTGCAGGATGTGCGTTCTAGATCACAGAGGCACCAGCAAACCCAGGTAAGGACGGGTTGTGATCAAAGTATGTGGTAGACTAGTGTTGATTCTACCTCTAATAGATGCGATCGGGAGGCAGCAACAAGAAGGTACCGAGACTTTGAGACGATGAAAAATACTTTGAGGTGTGGTGACCGACGAACGTGTTCGTTTGACTATTAAATGATAGTTCTGGCGATCTATGATCTGGCCAAAGAAAGGTAGGTGGTTGATGGGAATGTTTTTTTGATCCGTCCAAACTTAGGCGAGAGATTCGCGCGGAACAGTAGACGAACGGAATAGGGACAATTGGAATGACAATTGGGCAATTAAACTGGACAGCAAGAGTAACGGACGCGTCCAAGAGGGCAGAAGCTAGTTGCTTAGGTTTGGTGGTGGATGCTGGTGTTGCTGGAGAAGAAACAAGTCGCAATCCCAGCGCTGGTGGTGCATTCTCCTGGCAGTTTCCCAGCATTTTCCCAGTAATTGGTCCCTACGACACAGGTGCGCCTGGTGGTGTCAGAAACGGGAACTACCGACGGAACGCGTACCAAGCCGAGAAGGAACCACGGGCTAGTAGGAGGGTACCGGGCGATTTCGGCCCAAGAAGCGCAACTAGGGGCTTCTGGAAAGTGGGTAGCTACAGCACCTCCACAGAAGGTCCCTAATCTCAACAGAGAGCCAGAAAATGCCAGTCTGGTGTGCCTGGTCAAGGTGAGTCGGTAGAACGGTGTTTCACCGCGGCGCGCTGAAGGCGGCCCCGCTAGCTTCTGGCCAGCAATACCAGGGGACCACCAATAGCAACCACTACAATACATGGCAGGATTCCACTGACACAATTCCAATAAAACTCCTCGAATGGCGAGGAACAATAGATGGCTTAGACCGGGCCCGATTCATCATGGTTCTGCCCGCACCACCACCCACGGGCAATTTCAGCACCTCCTCACTACCGCCACCACCGGCCCCACTCACCGCCCTACAAAGGATAATCAGCCTCCTCCATAAACCACAGGCTCCATGAACCACAGGCTCCATGAACCACAGACTCAAGGTCACAGCCTTCAAAGGGGCAGTCAGTGGTAATTGCTTACAGCACTAGCACATGTCGCTTTGGTGTACTTGCTGCTCATACCTGCCAATACCTGCTTAGCACCTGCTCAGCACCTGTCTAGCACCTGCCCAGTCTTGCCGGTATTTTTGCTACCGACGCGCACGCTCGCCCTGGAATTGCACCAACGGCCCATGATGCTGGGAGCCATTTCTGTCCACAATTGTGCTGGAAACGAGTGCCACTTACCCCATTGTGCCTACGTCTATTCCACTGGCCTCGTAAATCAGTGCATGCGCCACTTTACGACCTCCTTCTACTTCGCTTGGTTGCCAGGGCCTATGCTGTGTCCTGGCCCAGGAGTGAGCTCCTGGGCCCCTCCAGCCTGCAGACTTCTGCAGTGTGCCACGCCCCACCACCCCCTCCGCCACTGCCTCCATGCTATGGCAAAAAATACTGGTTTATATACTCTTAGGAGATATTTCTCCTGGTACGGTGGACCAATGAAACCTTCGTCGTCTCGCTTTGCTTGACTCTCACCAATAAGCTTCCGATTCAAGATTGCATCATCTAGCGAGGCAACGAACCCGCCAGATCAGCTGGATTTGGCAGTGTCGCACCAAATGGCCCCATCCTGGCCCATTCTTGGCCGGTCAACACCGGCACCCCCCGTGTTGACGGCGTGTTAGGGTAAAGCAGTCGGGTATCTCCATGGTGATGGCGCCGTTAATACCTGCGTGTTGTGGTGCCCGTGTCGTGGTGTTTACATAAACACGTCTTTTTAGTCCAGTGTTTACGTTGTGGGAATGGGTTGATGATTTTTCACTACTGTGCGATGCTTGGTAATAATAATAATATTATCGTCCGGAGTATTTGTAGTGTGAAATATCCCCATCAATTGATTCTGGTTAAGTTGGTGTCCTCTCTTGCCAGGCCTCCAACGGTGGCGGAAGCATCAAGCGTTCTGCCGCCGGGGCTGGTGGGCAAAAAGACCTCCATCTTCAGCTCCACAACTGGATGAATTTGATATATCTTCTATATCGATGAAAAATGCATCCAATGCAAAATTCATCGAAGAAGACACCTCTTTATTACACCGTTGACATTTCAAGATGCTTTGCTGCATCTTGAACTTTACATCTAATAATGGAACGCCTTGGTCTCAAGCGACTCGATGGCTGTGAAAAATCGTTGGTGACTTGCAACTTGATTAACTAATTCACGCCCCGGTCCAAGTACTTGACTGAGCGTCGGTGACTCCCACCAAGCGGTCTGCTGAATGATATTGATCTCCAAAGGCTTGAAGAAACTTTTCCATGAGTTTTATCCCATGAAATGTATAAGCGTTCAAATATTTCGGTTTCAGTGTGGTGTTGTTCGTGGTTTTGGTACTGAAGCTTTGTGGTGTGGCTATAATTATCGAAGCCAATTGATCTGGCATCATGTTTTTATTCTGAATATGGCATTCCCATTCTTTAGGATGTTCATGGTGAGATCTCTATTTGCTTCTATAGAGTTTTGTGGTGAGCTCTATGCTGGGAATTCTTAGATCTGACAATGGACCCCTACATGGGTTTGCTGATCTTGAGAAGGTTTTATTCTTTCTATGGACACATCTGGTTTTTCGACGAAGAAATTCGGCATTTTCGTCCAATTCTGCTGCTAACAGCCAGAAAAGCACCATCGGGTTTGAACCCTTTCTTGTGATTGTGGGGATTGCTCCATGTTACTTTTCTGAGCAATTGGAAGACGATTTTCTGTTCAATAATTTATTCAGCCGGTTAGGTCCGCATCTAATATCAATTTATCATACGCTACTAGCGAACTGAATTGCCCGAAAGTCTTTTATAAGTACCCTGGTCTATTTATATTTGATGGCAGCTTTATTAAATGCTAGTTATCCTACTTAAATGCAGAACCGGTCTTGATAACGTGTAGTTTGTTAGCGCAATAGCTCAATTCACAAGCAAAATCTCCACACTTTACGGTGAGATGGTGGGCACCTTATGCACTCTAATAACCTCATCAGTACAAAGATGGGCTTTTTGTGCAAAACAACATCGAGAATCTACAAGTGTCAATTAATAATGTGTATGCTACTACATACATGAACGTATACCTGGTACATATATCACATTTAGAATTGCAAGGCTTGACCCTTTTGCTTCTTGTCACCACCCAATTCGAAGTGCTTACATCTCTTCAAGGAAAGTTGAGCTCTGGTCTTGCAAACAACACATTCCAATCTCAAGACGACCTTCTTGGTAGTCTTAGCCTTCTTGTGGAAAACTGGCTTAGTTTGACCACCGTAACCCTTTTGCTTACGGTCATATCTTCTCTTACCTTGAGCGAACAAAGAAGCCTTACCAGCCTTGTATTGGGTGACTTTGTGTTGGGTGTGCTTACGGCACTCCTTACCCTTACAGTAGGTCTTTCTAGTTTTTGGGACGTTAACTAAATGTTAGTAGAGAACATGACAATCGGTGAAAAATCACTGAAAAATCGCTGGCGAAGGACTCCTTTGGTTGTGGTGATACGAGATTCATGAATAGCTGGACGGATGGATCTGTTTCACTGGATTATCTTTGGTGTTGGTTTGTATTGAACGACTTTTCAACTTCCATCTTGAATCAACGGGCTCCGGACTTGCTTCCACAGGGAGGATATTCTGTTTGTCTGTTGCTGCTTTGCTGTGGTCTCATTTGTATCTTGGGTCTTCTCCAACTAGACGGACTCCGTCTATACACAAGGTACATACCCATTGTGACTGATGAACTAGTAGTACTGAGAAAGAAGAATCTCTTAACTAGTGAAAAAAATTTTACTACTAGGGTGAGACGGCCCTACAGCGTATGTGCAGGGTGAGACTAAGGAGGCACTGCGGATGTACACGTGCTCAAGGGCACAAGCCCTAATTTTGGAGGTGGGTCGGTTAGTGCACGCCTTGATGGATAGTAGGACACTTTAATGGTGATGGCATAACCTTCCTGGTTATGGCTTACCAGATTATACCACCAAGTACAAACGTTTGTGGCTACTAGGGTACATCTGGATGTCTGCCGGGTAATGTCATGGGTTAGCTACCGAGATGACATTGGTGGATACAATTGGTAGTGTATGAATTCTGCTGTGTGCAGGACGTTCTTGATTCTAACACCTGGTACTAACTACACGTGATTTACCAGTAGAGCTAGTCTTGAGTTCCGTCCCCTACAAAAGTACTGATAGCCATTTAAAGGCTCTTGAAGTACTTGACGTTGATTTCATGAAAGCATTGTTTTTCTCCGATGACAACAAGTATTCATGTATTTTATCAAGCAGTTCGTCTGATTAGTTTATTAAGTAGTTCTAATTGATGGCTGAAAACTCATGGACTACAGTAACAGTACTCGAATAAACATTAGAACTATTGATTTGAACAAGTCAAACAAATATGCCACATAATTGTTAAAAACAGCCTTTTTGACATCAATTGCTAGTATTTGTGCGTTAATTAGTTTCAGGAACCGTATTTACTGGAGCCCTCTCCCCGTTAGCTACACTATCAAAACACAATGGCTTTCGCCTAAACATTTATTGGAATGCCTCGGTTTCTCAGGTTGAGAAACCAGTAGTATATGCTAGCTAATTGAGCTAACTAGTAAAATTGTTAATTATAGGATGGACGATCACGTCCCTAGTGAGCCAGGACTAGCCCGGGAAAAGAGTATAATACAGAGAAAAGAAGGATGCTTAGTTCTCATAACAAGCATTGGCAATCTGGAAATCAAACAAAGACCATAAATCGTAGAGTCCCTCAAGCCGCATGCTCAGGGAGAATGGGTGGGCGGAGATCTAGGATCTAGGATCTGGTAACGGTGGCATAGATGGTGGAGGTCGAAGTCACGGTTTCCACGTCAGAATCGTTGACGTTGTAGAAATCGTAGTCGAGGTAACACACTCCGTTGGAGGCGGAGGTGGTGACGTTCTCGATGATCCACGAGCCGGTGGAGGATGGCACATCGGAGAAGTTGGTGATGGTTGGGCCGTCGGAGGCACCAGCCTGGTTCTGCGATGGCGTGGGGGTTGGGGTTGGCTTGGGAGCCTCATTGGTCACGGAACTCGAGGAGGCAGTGGTGGCAGCCACAGAAGAGGACGAAGCAGTAGACTTGGTGGTGGTTTCCGCAGTTGGCACCGGAGGGGCCACTTCGGAGGTGGAGGCCTCAGACAACTCGGAGGTTTCCGAAGTGGCGATGGGGGTGGATGCAACGGTGGTGAAAACCTTGGTGGTACCAAACACAACCGAGGTCACGGTGGCGGTGTAGCGGGTGACGGTCTTGGTGTCGGTGTTGACCAACATCTTGGTTGCGAAAGATTGCTCGCCCTGGACGGTGTGGTAGTTGGTCTTGGTCTGGTGAAGGGTGGTGGTCAACTGGACCACCACGGGCTCGTCGTCGTCGGCATCGTCCTTCTTGACGATTCTTCTGTGGACTGGGGCCGGAGATGCAAGCGAGGTTGTGATCAATGAGGCGGTGGCCAAGGAGGTGAATAATTTGGAGAATTGCATGCTGTTTGAGGGTATCCTGTAGGTAAGTATGGAGAGAAGGTTAAAGAAGGTGTAAAGAACGACTGGGGTGAATTTGTAGTGAAAGACTATAGTTGGAATAAGAGAGAGAGGAGGGGACACTAGGGATTCGTATCTGTTTCTTTTGTATGTGATGTGGTTGTTGAGTGAGGTTAAAACTGGCGAACTCGGGATATTTATACTGGGACCGCCGCGTCCACGGTTGCTGGCCGGGCTGGCTGGCTCCTGAAAGGGCAGCGGCTTGCCGCAGGTGATCACGGAGCTTGAAGGTTGGCTAAGATTGTGGTTGTAATTGGGACCTTACCGAGCCTGTGCATATACCTGGCCCGATTAGGCAGGAGGGGACTCACCAACCTCCCAAACAATCCCACGAAACCACCTGCTTCTGGCGGCCTGGCCGTCATTTCCTGTTTGGGCTCTGAACCAGGACTTTTCATGGTGGTTCACTGCGCCATCCACCGATCGTTGCTGCTGTTCCTGGCCATGTTCTGCTGCCTCCCTGGCTGTCCTTCCCGATTAGTGCGTGCTGCACCGCTGGCTGCGAAATCCCAATGGGGTTTGTGTCATTGCGACCCAGGCGACCACCGAGGCCCCGGTGGCCGCTTCCTGGTGGCCGGTGGAAGCAATGGCCACCTCAGAATCACCAAAGGTGTTTTTGCCATGCTGCTACCATGCTGCTGTCTCGGCATGGTTGGGAGATCCAATGGTATCGTATCGAAGGCGGCCGTTAGATGTAGGCAAACCATAAATTGCCCGTGTCGAGCAATTGGGGCATGGCGCGACTTGGTGATGAGATCCAAACTGAGACGACTAATTGGGCTGGGCAAAGCCAGCACTTGACGGCATGGGGCGCGTTCTGGCGTTCCCGTGACTTCTGGTGTCTGGGCGCCCTGGCCAAGGGAGCCAAGGGAGCTTTTGGAACCCCAACGTCATGGAGATGATGTCACGGAGATGGTCCACAATGCCGGTCTGTGTACAGGTCCGAGTGCCGGCAAAAGACAATAGGTAGCCAGAACTGGGATGCCAATGCTCTAGGCTCCCATTGAGGTCACAGCAGGTCACAGAAAAGGCAACAAAACGGGCACTGTGGAACTTGCTTGCACAAGAGGTTGGAGCGTGCAGTTTCAACTTTTCCAGGTAGTTGGGCGGGCTCTGTGTTTCGCTCTAACTTTTCACCCTTCTATTCACTATGGGTCCTGGCTACGGTTACTGTGATTGACCCTTCCTCAGTGTTCTGGCCCAAAACTCTCTTTGTTCTTCGAACTACTAGTTTAGTGGCACTAACTTGGGTAACTGGGTTGGCGGCCCTAGCGTGGAACGTTTTATATGACTGTTTACACAACCATGAACTGAAAAGTATGGAAATTTAGCATCTGCAGTTGGCCCCTAATTACGATGCCCTGTCCCTCTTCTACCCTTCGTCTTGGTTTGTGTCGTCGCACTTCTGGAAACCTGTCAATCCCATCCCCTTTCCAGCGTTGACTAGGTCCCCTGATTTTGCCATTATTCAGCACCCAATCTCTCTAGTATGGGTTTTGGAGTTCTGCTCGGAGCCATTATTATTCATCAACTAAGACCTTAACAACTCCTAAACCACTGCATCCCTACACCCATCCCATTTTTCGTATTGCTTCTCCTTTCTCTTGGTTAACTCCTTCCTCTCCTTTCTCTCTTTTCTCTCTTTTCTCTCCTTTCTCTCCCTTTTCTTTTAATTCCCCTATAAGCCGAAACCATCGAGCAATGTACTCCATCGCAGAAAACTTAAAACACCTGGCATATTACATTCCGGGAAGAAAATCATCACGCCTGGATGGGGATCTCATTGGCGCTCAAACTTCAATATCTCCTGTCTTACACCACCTCATATGTTTTGATTCCCCAGGTTTCGATATCAACTAACTTTACACTGACCGTTGGCTACCCGGTACATGTACCGGAATTCCCTCGGGTCTGCACCTATTCGCGTCCCGTATCCGGGGCGCGTGGCCCCGTTTTTGGTGCTGTTCCGACCACAGCATAACGAGAATCATTTGATACCGAGGCCACTTCCGACACAGTGGGCCCTTCGGTACCCAAGCGGTATGGGCTGCGTTTAATGCACTTGTAACTTCGAGTCTTACCCAACTTTCACTACATCCTACCCACCCTATGGCCACCTTTTACTGTTTGATTCTTTCTTGGTTGGTCGTGCGCGAACCGCAAAGTCCCCTCCATTTCCGAACGTTGGACCCCCGTTCTTTCCGCAGTGAAAACAACTCCTCGCCCTAAACATCACCAGTTCCGGATCTATTACCGGGTCACGCCATATCCACCCCAGAATCTACACTAAACTTCTCCATCCTGACCAAAACAAGACCGGTCCCGCCGTCCTCATGAGCTACTTCACTACCAGTACCACGGCTCTCCCTTACGGCACCTACAATCCCCAGCGGAACGGTCCAATTGGCCATCTCCAACAATCGGTGGGCATCCAAGGTCAAGGTAATGCCCATGATCCAAACTCGGCCGCTGCTGCTGCTCAGGCCCAAGCCCAACAGCAAGCTCAGCAACAGGCCCAACAACAGGCCCAAGCGCAGTCTCAGACGTCTTCGTCCCAGTCATCGCTGAATTCTGGTGCCAATTCGATGAAGGTCAATTCTTCTGTTGCCAAAAAGGAGAGAAAGAACCGTCCAGGCCAAAAGTTTGGAGCAAAGAAGAAGTCGTGGGTATGGAGTTGGTTTGTTCAAGACTCTAGTAATCCCAATATTGCAGCCTGTGATTATTGTGGCAAAATCTTGGTACGTTTGCCGTCGGATAAGGGCTCTCCCAAGAAGTTAAGTGAACATCTCAAGACACACAAGCTTACGCGTGAAACCATCAACTACTCACGAACCATCCCCATAGATGGTTACGGAGTCACTTATACCAACAATGGCGACCCAATTAGCTATCCATCGAACTACCAAGAAACCCCAGTACCCGAACCATCGGCTGCACCCATCCCTCACGACGTGGGTGTTCCCCATATCAACACACTTGAAGATCCAAAAAAGAAGAAGAAAACTGAGTTCGATGGCAGATCCAGTCGTAGGTTTCTCTCTGCTGATTTCGACAATTCTCCCTACACTTCAATGAAATTTCATAAGCATTTAATGAAATTCTTGACCGAAAATAAGCTTCCCATCAACGCCATCAAGTCCCATTCGTTCCAACAACTCATATACGATTTGAGATCGGATTCGGTGGCGGACTTGCTTGAATTGACAAGCTTATACAGTTCGTTGCTAGAAGTGAGTCGATACGGTGATGGTGGAGATGGGGACCTGGAAAGCCAAGCCGTAAGTGCATTGGCAAGTGTGGTAGAGAACAAATAATCAATACTGCTCCTGAACCATACTAATTACCTTACTTGAAACTGAGGTATCATTCAGAATATCAAGTCCTTGCAATTGATTCCTTCCCAAATTCAATTGATTCAATTCCCTAATTAATTATCTATTCAGTTTCTATTCATTCATACTGAAGCTACCATTTCTATGTTAGCTTGGTATTACTTTTGTTGGTCCAATTTTCCGCTACGGTTGGCAATATGGCATCAGTCATGACCCGCTATTCTACTGCTAAATACCTTTGGAACCCAGAAATAGCCTTGTATATTATGTATTTTAGGGACTCAGTCCGCTATTTATATTTAAACAATCACCTTTTGTAAGTACTTTTAAAGTGTAAAGTCTTGGATCCGATCGTCAGGATCGACCATCTGGTCTATACTTGTATTATTTCCAGAGCGGAACCCAAAGTTACCAACTCCTGGAGTTTGACCCATTCCATATAAAACACCAGGTGTACCTCTATATGTAATTGATGGTGTTGAGAGAGTTGGCGTGGAAACGGGTGTATTTTTCTGAGATGTTTCGTATGTGGGAGGACTGAAGGTGTGAACATCGGCATATGTTGGTGGAACTTCATCATCCCATGCAATACCAAGGCCCAGTCTTTCCGTCACTGGAAGTTTGAATTGCATTCTCAACACCCTGGCTGCACCAGTTGGTACACCAATCTGGGGAGCGCTGGTAGATGAAGTTGAAGTGGAGCTTAAATTGGGTGAAGCAGTGCTTGCTGATGATACAGGAGCCAAATTGCTACCTTTCTTTTTGTCAACAGCTTGCACCACCTCCTCTGCAACTACCACTTCCACAATTAAGGTATGATTTAGATAAATTCCCAACGTTGGATCGTCTATATCACAAGCAACGTTCGCGATATTTCTCAAGTTCTCAAGATGTTTTTCATCATTATTCGGAGTATTGCTTGATCTTTTACTAATGTGTGGATGATATCCGGTAGAAAAGTTAGCAGCACTGATTTCGGCAACTAATTCAATTCTACCCCGTCCTGTGAAGTCGGATTTCCATCCAGATTTAATTTCTCCATGGGAAACGGTTCGTGTTTCCTCAAGGTAAACATTTCCAAGGTTTTCTGAGTCTGAAGTTCTGCTGGTTGTAGGTGCTATGTTACTAGGGATAGGCAGTTCGGTTGTGGCCGCTGGAGCCTGCTCCGCAGCCTCGGGAGCAAAATCTTCGAGAAAACTTTGATGAGCATCATTATTTGGTGCCTGCTCTTCTTGAATTTCGATATCCTCATTTCCTGGAGTTCCTGGTAAATTTTGTTGTTGTGAATGACCACCGGGGTTTGTAAGGAATGACATTGACGTATGAATGGTACTGTGATGCATATTTGATGTCTTAGGTTGGTTTGTTCCGGCGAGGTCTCGATGAGCTGCGATTTTGCGTTCAGCGTGCTCGATGCTTTTCAACTTAGCCTGATGTTTAGGGCAACTTTGTCCCCGAATCTTGGTGTTTTCCTCGATTCTCCAGGATAACTTTCGCATTCTCCATCTTCTTCCGTTATTCTTGCTGACGATGTTGTCTAACTTTAGCTCAACAGGAAAGGTGGATTTGGGGTAAACAACGTTAGGTAAAACGGCGCTGGCAGTGACATCTGTGGGGGGGAACACACGAAGAGAATTACGGTCGGGGCCACGTAAAACCAGGCGTACGATGTTGAGCGGGAGCTTCACTGCCACTTCGCGAAACGATCCCGGAGCTCTTCCCACAGCTATGAGCTCATATTTGATGTAGGCGTTTGAGTGTGCAGACCCGAGCTTGGAGGTCGGTGGTAAAGAGCCAGGGAGGAGGTGGGAGAAGGGGTAAGCATGACTTCCGGGAGCAAAGGAAGCTATGGAGGTAAGAACATCCCATCTAGCCAAGGTGGTGGTTCTTGAGTTGCAGTCCTTACAGTTTCCAATGGTTGACGAGGGCACCGTGAAAGTCTTGCTATACTTGATGGTTTGGATGAGTGAAATGGTAACCGACTCTAATTCCACCTCCTCGCCGGGCATCAGGGCCTCTGACAGCGATGTCCCGCTGGCAGTGGGACGAAGTGGGGATCCCAAGGGCGACACAGAGGACGGCTTAATGTCCAACGTGAGGGTTCCCGATATTATGGAGCCGGTGGACTCGTGGGGAGGGCCATACAAGATTATGGGAGGTGATTCAAGGTTGATACCCAAGCTGAAGGATGGGGACTGGTGGGCAGAGTGGGTGGAGCTGGAACTGGTGGTGGGCGTGAGACCGTTGCCCAAGGAGCTGTGGCTCCTGGAAACCGAGAGCTTTTCCTTGTCAGAGCCGTGATTCAACACTCTCGAAAGTAAGGCCATTGGTGACTCGCTTATTTGTGAAGATTAACCTGGTGGGAGATGAGGAAAAAGGGCCCAATTCATGCGCAGATTTCACCACTGTGTGCGAAGTTATGAAGTGCTTGTTTGGGGGCCGGTCCTGGCGGATATCTGCAGAGGGGTGGCAGGTTCTGGTTTCGTTGTTGGTGCCTTCTGGCGGGTGTAACAGAATGAGATGATGTCCTTACGATCCTCGATCACCATACCACCGTACCGGAGTTCTGCATATAGCACGCGAGTGTGGCATTTCTCACGTGATGGGTCCACTCTGGGGGTTTCGGACAACTCCGAGGCGTGCCGGGATCGCCGACGGTAGTTGATTGCTGCTAGCAATATTGGGCGATTGGTTATGTGTGGGGAAGGAGATCGCTGGTGGGCCCGGTATCCACCACGGCGTACGCCGGTCCTCTCTCGGGCTTTGCCTGTCACTTTGGTGGCTCGATGGTCACGCGATCTGTGATCACGTGCTCCAGTACGCGAATGAATTTTTCACTAACATGGCCCTAACAAACCCACCACCACCCTAGAACCGCCCGGAAGCGACAGCCTGCCATGCATCTCATCGTGGACAACGGCTCCTACAATATCAAGGCGGGTTTCGAGTCTGATTCCCCGATCAAGGTTCAAAACACCATCTCCAAAACAAAGGACGGCGTCATCCACTTCGGCAATGAGCATATCAATTTGACCAACCTCCACTCGGGCATTGTGTTCAAAAGACCCTACGAGCAGGGCCATTTGACCTCGTGGGAAACGGAAAAGGCCATCTGGGACTACACCTTGGACCAGCTTAGCCCGGAAAAAGAGATCGACCCGTCTGACTCGCATTTAACCCTTACAGAAACCCCATTCCAATTGCCCCAGTTATCCATCAACACCGACCAAATCGTGTTCGAAGAGTACGGCTTCAATGATTACTACCGATGTATTCCGACCTCCTTGGTTCCCTGGGTGCCGTTCGAAGATAACACCAAGAACACCGCCAATGACTTCATGTTGGTGATTGATGCCGGGTACAGTGCCACCTGGATCGTGCCCATGCTCTACCAATCGGTGCATTGGCAGGGGGTGCGCAAGCTTCCGGTGGGTGGAAAGCTCTTGAGTGGCCTTCTTCGTGAACTCATCTCTTTCCGCCACTACGATGTGTCAGAAGAGCCTATCCTAGTCAATACCATCAAGGAACAAACCAGCTTCATCGCCCCAGATTTCTCTAAGGCCATGAAATCCAAAGAAAAGCACATGTGTGAATTCATTCTCCCTGACTTCAAAACCACGATGACTGGTTACTTGAGAGACGCAAATTCAGTGATTTCGCCAGACACCCAGTCGTTGAAGCTTCTAGATGAACGCTTTGCGGTGCCTGAGTCATTCTATCATCCAGAAATCATATTCGACAACAATTCGACCACCGCTAGCTCCACCATGGTACAAAATTCGCCCATGAAAAACCTCACAGACTTGGTGGTAGAGGCTATCATGGCCTGTCCTGAAACCGCTAGGCCCTTGTTGCTGGCAAATATAAGCATAGTGGGTGGAACGTCTAATATAGAGAATTTTGAGCAGCGTCTCGTGCTGGAACTAACCAAAGAATTGCCCCTGGAGTGGTTCGTTAGGGTTCGAAAGGCACCCAAAAACATCAAGAAGGATGAAATGAGTTGGTACGGAGGCCAGCAATTGGTTGCTGACGAAGTGATCGATGATGTGAGTATCAGCAAGCAAGAGTACTTTGAGCATGGGTCGAATTGGTGTCAGAAACAGTTTGGGTTTAAAAATACGATGTAATGAATGTATATTATGTATATTAGTAATGGGAGATTTATTCTATATGAGGGACCGATCCAGATCGATCCAAGTTGATTAGATGGTAGAAATCAGCCTAAAGCTGGTTAACTTCTATCAAATGATTGAAGGTGAGGTATCTGCTCAACACCAACCAGCCATAGCGGAACCACACCATTTGGCTGAAATGGCCGTAGGCCATGGCTGCATAGCTGACACTCAACATGTTCAAGTCCGAGTAGAACTTGATGGACTTTAAATTGGCGTTATTGGAGAAGAAGCTGATATTGATATCGAGGTTGAGGATGTTGCTCACCACCAACTTGGAGAGGTGGTCCACGAACAATTCGATGTTGGTCAAGAAGGTGAAGCTGTACTTTTCCCAGAAGTTCAAGCTCTTCAAGATGAACAACTTGGTGGAGGTCTTACCAAGGGAGCGGAAATAGTTGACGGTACCATGATGCAAGGAGATATGGTTGGGGTGGTTGGAGACACCCTGCTCGTCGAAAGTCACGAGCACCACCGGCTTGGAGTGCTTGGAAATCATCGACCCCAAGGATTTCCGGATCTTGTCGGAGTCCCACGTTTCGTTCATCCCGTCCTTGTAGGACGAAAGCACCGTCACCCGATCTTGGTCCACGCCCAAGATGCGTGCCGAATTGATCAATTCGTTGGTTCTGATCTTGCCCATGGACTCGTGCAACGAGTCTCCGCTGGAGAAGCACAAGATGTGCACGTCGTTGTGGTGCTTCGCTTTGGCCAACTCCACCAAGGAGGGCGCAAAGAACATCACCTCGTCGTCGGGGTGGCCGATGACGAAGTACACCGATGAGTTCTGTATGGGCAACGGCGTTGGCGATGTGATGGAGTTGTAGGGGTAGGTTGAGCGGACATAATGGTTGGTCTGGACCTGGGGCTCTGTGAACCGGACGATGGCCTGGGGCACGGTGGTGGAGAGGAAAATCCACAACAAAAACGATAGGAAAATCACCCGTAGGATGAAGCTGGGGATTCGAATCAACATGGTCCCCACGAGCTAGAAAGAAGAGAATGCAGTGGCGTACAATGTTTTCCCCAGTGTCGTGGCATTTCATGGGCCTGGAGATCCTGTCACGTGGTCCATCGCCCAACACCCAACAGGGAAGGTGCGGGTTGGGGTATTTGTTTTCGGTTCGCTTAGTCCCAACGGATTGAGCTGCCGACAGACCGACAATAGAATGGCTGGTGATCTGGGATCTGGCGGGGAACACCCCGCCATCGGTGGTGCAAGGTCACTGGTGAGGTTGCCGGGCTCGATGGACCAACGTGAAGGGCCTTCTTTGCGTTCTACAGGTGACTTCACCAAGAACTCCGGCGAAAAAGCCGTTATTTCTCATAATTTCAAACATTTTATTTTTTTTGGAATAATGGTTTCTAGCTTGACATATGCAGCGAAACTCTTGGGCTCTTTTCTGGCAGGTAAGAGCACTGAAGGAGACAGAGGCCATGCAAGTAGAAAGGGGGATTGGCACGTTCGGTGTCACGGCACCAACAGCGCAGAGGGGCCAAAATACCCTGAAGCGTGCGTTTATTTCAAGTACATCGATCTATCATAGTTAAGGTGTGTATGGTGGTAGCGAGCACCGACTCATTTCTTGCGGAGAAACGTGTAGCCGGTGTTCCACACCAAATCGATGGTGGTGGAGTCTCTGTCCCAGCCGATCTCCGACTCCAATTCGCGGAGAAGCAACTCGAACACCTCGCCGTTGTCGCCGGTGCTTTCCTTGAAGTTGTGGTAGGAGCTGTAGGTCTTGAGGTAGCCCACGAAATCCAAAAGGCTGATGGAGCGCTTCTTCAAATCGAGGTCCGACTCCGAGGGATGGGGCTTGGAGTCGGGATCGGCCTCAAACTTGTTGATCACGATGTCCTCGTACAAGTCTCGAGGAATGTGGCTATTCGGCACCTCGTAGTAGTTCTTGATGATGTCTCTGCCCGGCTGCTCCCAGTGGGGGCCCAAGAACTTGGGGTCATCGTAGACGTACTTGTAGTAGATCTGCTTGGCCTTGGTCAACGCCTCTGCCGTGGGCAACTTCGAGTTGCCGCTGAACTCCGTGATCACAGGGTCTATGTAGTAGAAGTAGGCCAACACCCCGCCCGACTTCAACAACTTGGCGGCGTTATTGAAAAACAACCCGTAGTCCTTGAACCAGTGGAAACACTGGGCGGCAATCATGAGATCCACCGACTCGTCCTGGATCTCCCGGGGCTCATGGTTGAGGAAGTCCTCCACCGCACCGGCCTTGAACTCAATGGTGCTTTCGGACCCGATTCCGAGCTGCTCAAGGCGCTGTGGCTTCAATTCTTCTGCCGTCTTCACCATGACCTCCGAGAGGTCGAGCCCAACCACTTTCTTGGAGAAGTTGAGCAAGGGGTAGGTGGCCACCCCTGTACCGCAGCCTAAATCCAACGAGAGCTCGAGCGGGAGCCGGGTTGGTGTGTCTTTGGTGGCATAGGATGTGAGAAGCTGGTAGAAGCTGGGGGGATAGTGGGGGCGGAACGAGTTGTAGCTGAGGGCCTTGAAGTTTGCTTTGGAGAAGGTCGACATCGGTGATATGCTGAGGGTCTTGTGGAGTAAAGTGGTGCGAGCTGGGCCGGATGAACTGACAATTGTAGGATCAATCAATTGACAAGTGTGACTTTTGTGACGAGTAAAACCAGCAGAATCGATTTCAAGCTCGAAATGCCTGCTTTTATAGTAAAGAACGGAATATGTTCTTTCTGTTGAAGGTATGACCCCACATTATACTTAAGGAGCCGATCCCGGATACTTCTCCGAGCAGTTGGGTGGGTCGCTTACGTAACACATACATTGTCTATCACTAATAATACAGTAGATCATGCCCAACGGAACAAATCGCCAGGACCGTTTCCAAGGTCATAATCGGAGTTGGGTCTCTCGAAGGTGTGGAGATCGCCGTCCAAAGCCCCGAGCGTCTCGATGGGAAAGTCGCCGGAGAAATCGCTCTCGAGCCCCAAAAATGGCACCAATCCCAACGACCCATCGGCTGCGAAATCGTTCATCAACTTCTGGCGAGTGGCCGTCAAGGCAAATGGGTCGAAGTTGAGGATGTTTTCCAAACCTTCTTCCGACTCGTTGGCACTGGTGAACGAGAAATCGAGCTGAGACGCCAATTTGGATGGTGCTGAGGGCTTGAACTTGTCCTGAGGTTGGGGCTCCCGGGCCACCGCTGGTTTGGTGATGGGCTGGAGAGCCGGTACCGGCTTCTTCTTGATGATGGGGTTCTTTGCGTTCATCCCCAAAATACTGCAAATTGCAAGCTCCAAGAGTTTGACGGAATTCTTCGTCAAACTCCCCGGAACATCAAAACTGCTCTCGGTGTTCAAGGACTTGATGGTATCTATCAAGAGCTGTTTCAGGGTTTGAAATAACGAGCCTCCTTTGATGTTGTCCAAACTGCCCTTGGCTACGAGAAGGGAAAATCTAGCCTGTTCTCGAGCAATATTGACAGGAATTGGTAATAAATAAGATGATGTGAGTTTGGTCAAGCTTTTCAATACTTCCAAGATTTGAAGCAGGGACTGCTGAATCATGGAGATACTGGAGACGATGCTGGCGGTGTCTCCTTCTTCTTTGAATAACTTTTCTTTGTCAGAAAGCCCCACATCATGGTGGTTTCCGTACTTGGAGATAATGGGCAAGTAGATTAAGATCTTGGCATGGTAATAAAGGAAAATTAACGTCAATTGCTGTTTCGAGTATTTCTTCCAGAAGTCGCTTCCAATATGCTGGTCACCATCCTTCAAGGAAAACCCATTGATATCAATGTCGAACTTCAAATCACTTGGCAACTCCCGACGCCAGCAATCCAAAAGCCCGTCCTTGTGTAGAGCCTTCCGATGTGGATCGTAATTTTCGAATCTTGAGAAAATCGAGTCCAAATTATTACCCAATACTTTACAATAAAGCATCATGCTCAAGGCGAACTTGCTGACCTTACCAACAATAGATAACTTCTTGTTGTTGATCACAAGAATATTTTCGCTTTCCAGATCATCATCATCATTCTGGCTGGCAAAGGGAGTAGCACATTCGATTTCAAAATCCTTTAAAAGACGAGGCACTCCCAAATTCAACGAAGAATAAACATCCAAGCAATAAACACACCAGAAAATAATTCTTCTTTCACTCTGCATTGCCTTCTGCAATCTTTCATCACTTCCACTTATGGATAACACTGCTGCTGGACATCTGTGCAATCTGAGTTGATGAGCCATTGTTATCACTCTTCCTCTCAATTCGTAACAAGTAGTGATATCACCCACAACAAGACAATATTGAAGGGCCAAAGTCAAGATTTTAAGCGATTTCATACAACAGCGACGAGTAATGATACAATTGGGCTTAATAAACTCATGGATCAATGAGTCGTAAGTGGCCAAATACTTGGTGTATTTCTCAAAGATCTCTCCAGATGCTTGTCCTGATTCTGGCATGTACTTATACTTGATTGAAATCATACTCAAGCTTAGAACAAGCACAAACATCGCTCCAAATTGCTCCAAAGGACCATCTGCCTCTTCTATCACCGACAGCGAATCTTCAAGCACCGAAGTCCACCGAACGTAATTTTTCAAAAAGGCATTCTTGTCAAGAATAGGCAAGGCATGGCCCCACTCTTGGAAGTATACGGTTATCAAATGGTCCAAATCCAACCGAGAAGGGGGGAAAGAGATCAAGTGCTTCACAACATGGACAGCGACAGCTGGTTCCAACTGGATCAAGTCATCACGGTCCATAATGATTTCCAAGAGCTCATTCTTCCGGTCCACGGCGACTTCGTTGTTGTCTTTCAACGAGGCGATGGCATGAGCTGTCAATACCGCCGCTTTGGAGTTGTAGCCATGGGCCTGACAAACACGGGCGAGAAGTGTTGGAATAAAGAGGGTCTCTTCTGTGCTTCTTGGGATGGAAATGGCCACCAACGACGTCAAGCTCTGCTGCTTGGAGATCTCGTCTTCGTCCCTACTCTTCTGCATCTGGGCAATAGCAGTGGCTGCGGCAAAGGCATGGGGAGCCGGGTTAACCTGATGGTTATAGTTGAAGTCTCTGGAGGTGGCTCTCATCAAAGTGGAGGTGAACTCTTCCGTGCTCAACACACTGTCCTCGTCACTTAAGTTGATGGAATCAGCAAGAGACATGGGCTTACTTCCATTGATGATGCCACCGGCAATCGATACAGGTCTTTCGTGAACAACTAGTGGGTTCAGGCCACATGAACATCCGTCATGGTGAATATGGTCTTCGGTCGAGTTCATGGAAGAGACGATGGATTCCTCAAGCTTGATCTTGGGTTTCTCGTCGGGAAGAACCTCCAGATCCTTGCCCACGGCAGAGTTCATGAGTTCCAACTGCTCGTCCCGGATGTCCAAGAGCTGGGTCAACTTCTTGTTTTCGGACTCTAGCTGCCTGACCCGCTCTTCTAACGTTTCCGTATAGCCCTTGGGGAACGCCCGCCGCAGGAGCTTATCAGAAACAATGCATTCGATGCCTATGGAGGTACAACTGGAACAGGGGTTCTGGCCATCACACTTGGTCTTTTTGGCCCGGCACCGGTCACAGGCCTGTGCTACCCTGATGGTAGCACTTCCGGGGGTCTTAATGGTTTTGGCGTTGGAGGGGCTTCCCTTTCGAGCCTCCACTTTCACTGACATGCCTGTTGTTGGAATTTTTCACTTTTTCACTTTTTCACTAGTCACTTTTGCGTTTCACTTGTGGGGAAAACAATCTAATCGCAGGTAATAAAAGTCTTATCAGCGACAGGGTGGTACTAGCAAAACCAGGAGGGTAGTGGGCCAAGGGTCTGATCTCACCACAAATATTTACAACGAGTTCTGGTACCTGAGAAGAGAAATCCAGCTATGGTGAAGAATATTTTATTTCGATTATATAAATACTACACCCTGGTCTCATGCACTCAATTAGGTGGGAGGTGATTCAGCTGAGTCATAGCGAGTCATGTGCACGCGAGTGATACTTAATGAGAACCAGGACGGCCAAAAGGATCAAGCTAGAACGTATTGGCGTGGAAATAGAACAGGACCCTTCGGCTGCCGGGCCAACGGGGACCCCCGCTGTCAAAACAGAAGCAATTTCCACCAGTTACTCGTCGTTGGGCCCCACAGAGGTCAAAGTGAAAAATGAAACATCCGAGGTATATCTCGTACGAAAGGAAGTGGACCAAGAAATCCTGGTGAAGCCAGAACCAGCTTCATTAGACACCGTAAAACTGGAGACAGTGGATACCGTGAAGCTAGAGGGAGTGGTCCCAGATGCTTCCCGACCACCCAATGTCTTCAAGCCAGCGATGCCCAGTCCAGGACCTGCAAAATGGCACGAAATCTACAACGAAATCGTGGCAATGAGAGGGAAATTCTGGGCCCCGGTGGACTCCCAGGGCTGTGAAAGAATGCCAGAAACCATCAACCCAGGCATCAGGACCAGAAACCCTGTTGTTTTCCGGTTTCAGTTGTTGATCTCGTTGATGCTCTCATCGCAGACCAAAGATGAAGTGAACTACGATGCCATGGTCAAGCTCCACCAAGGACTCACCGAGAAAGGGTTCAGCGAGGGCCTATGCTTGGAGGCGGTGTTGCTGCTAACAGAAAAGGAAATTGACGCTTACATCGCCAAGGTAGGCTTCCATAACCGCAAAGCCAGCTATATCAAAACCACTTGCCAACGGTTACGTGATGACTTCCACGGCGACATTCCCAATACCATAGAAGATATTGTGAGCTTACCAGGAGTGGGTCCTAAAATGGGCTACCTTTTGCTTCAAAATGCATGGAATATCAATCTGGGAATCGGGGTAGATGTCCATCTTCATCGATTAGCAGACATGTGGAAATGGACCAAAAAGGCCAAAAATCCTGAGCAAACTCGTCTGCAGCTAGAAGAATGGCTTCCTAAGGAATATTGGGGAGATATTAATCCGCTCCTAGTAGGGTTTGGCCAGGCGATTTGTGTTCCAAAGGCATCCAATTGTGACGTTTGTACGTTGGCATCAAAGGGCCTTTGCTCTTCAGCAAATAAAAAATTGTTAGGGAGCAAGTTGTCCGATAAAAGAAAAGAAAAATTGAGCAAGCAACGTGCTGACTTGTCTCTATTAATCAAAGAGCTTGAAAGTTAATTCTGAATTCATTTTCATCTTTGGTATCACGTAAAACTTTTTCAAGTATGTCACACTCGGTTGTATAATAGCTCAAAAATTCTTGTAATATAGTTGATTAACATTTGTTAACTTACCACTTAGATACGAAACAAATACAAACATGTCATATGATCTATTTTTCATACTAATCTACTTACTTTTTATCCAAGTATCCACCGTCCTTGCATAAGGAATAGAATATACTTGAATCATCCTTCAATAAGACGCTAGGCTCGTCGAACTCTTTGATTTGTCCCTTATCCAACACCATCACCCGATCGCTGTCCATGATAGTTTCAAGTCTGTGTGCAATGGTCAAGATGGTCTTGTCTTTGAACTCGCTCCGGATGGTCTCTTGGATAATCTTATCGGTTTCCACATCCACAGACGAAGTGGCTTCGTCCAAGATCAAAATCTTAGCGTTCTCATTCAACAAAGCTCTGGCAAGACTCATCAATTGACGTTGTCCCGATGACAAGTTTGATCCAGATTCGTCAAGTTTGGCTTGTAATCCACTCGAAGGTTTTAACTCATCAGGATTAGGACTGTCTTTGATTTCTTGTTCTGTTGGCTTGGTGGTCATCTGGCTCACATGTTCTTTCAAGTGTGCAAGCTCCAACACCTTCCACAACTTATCGTCCGAATATTGCTGGAATGGATCCAAGTTGTCTCTGACAGATCCCTTGATGGTGTGCGATTCTTGAGGAATGATA
>JAJLYW010000041.1:0-60186 GCA_030571845.1 Suhomyces yuchorum
CCTCAACAATAACAGTCTCGGTTCCTCCAGGCCCAACAGCAGTGGTAGTACTAGTATAGTCCCATGGCCATGTTTGAGTGATAGTCACACGAGGTGTAGGAATTTCAATAATAACTGTTTCCGTTCCTTCAGGTCCCGTGACGGTCATAGTGCTAGTAACATTTTGGCTCCAGGTACTGGTGGTAGTAACACGTGGTGTAGGTACCTCAATGATCACTGTAGCAGTTCCTTCGGGTCCAACTTTTGTGATTGTACTTGTAAAAGTATTTGACCAGGTGGTAGTAACAGTTGTGACAGAAGTAGGAACCTCAATGATAATTGTTTCGTCGCCTTGAGTCCCAGTTGCAGTAGAAGTACTGGTAAAACTCTCACCCCACGTTGAAGTTAATGTTGTTTTGGGGGTAGGCACTTCAATAATTATGGTGGCTGTCCCATCGGTACCAGTTGTAGTCACAGTACTGGCCCACTGATTTCCCCAAGTGGTTGTTGTTGTAACAGTAGGTGTTGGGACCTCAATAATAACAGTGGCGGTTCCTTCTGGACCAGTAACAGTGGTCACACTGGAATAGGAATTTGTCCATGTAGTTGTAACTGTGGTCGTAGGAGTTGGAACTTCAACAATAACGGTTCCCGTACCTCCAGTAGTAGCAGTGTAGGTAAGCGTGCTGGTAAACAGACTTTCCCAAGTACTAGTGATTGTTCTTGTTGGTGTTGGTACAATCACAACAATTGTTTCAGTGACATCAGTGCCTGTTGAAAATGGTAAAGTTGTCATTCCTGTAGTGGAGCCTGAATATGTCAGGGTAATAATCTTAACCGCGTTACCTTTGGAACCAGAAGTCCCGTTTTTATCGTATGCCACTGTCCATATCATGTCGTTGCTTTTTGTGTGCATGGTCCCATCAGCACAGATGGCATTATCGTCATAAGAAACAGTGAAATTGTCTGCCCTAAGGTGATTAGAGAGGAAATCAAAAAATGGACGTCCCCCTGCGGGAATATTCTCGTAAGAAATTGTGAGAAGAGTTTTGTTGCAACTTACTCCGTAGGGTAGTAAAGTGACCTCTTCTGGGAACATCCAATCGTTAAATTTTGAAGCAAACCCGACGTGAATAGAAGAACAATCTATATCGATGTAATCGTCATCTAATTTAGCTGTCAAGGTACCAGAAGTATAGCCATCGGGACAGTTTTGTGCGAGAACATACGATTGATAGTTATTGACATCGGGTATAAATCTCATCGTGAAGACAAGATCTTCAGGATCTTTGCTATATCCAGGGAAGCTAATATCATAGGTGAGCTTGTTGTCACCATCGGTGAATACAATAGTGTTTTCTCCAGCGTGGAGACAGGAAGCATCCTTCAAATCATCTGGAGATGCGGAACCACCAATATTGAAAGTGAAAGGAAAGAAAACACTTCCCGAAGCCAGTTTAACAGTTTCGATGGCATCAGATACTGTACATTGAAGTTGAGAGAATGTCAAGACCATTCCACCGTTTACCAAATCACATGTGGCAAACGATACAGGTCCCACACTCAAAGAAATAGTATTTCCGTCAGCAGTGAATTTAAACACACATTCTAAATCTAAAGTAAAGGTATCCCCAGGGGATACTTTACTTCGATCCATTTCCCAACCGAGCGTAGCGATCCAACTAGGATTGTTGGGAAGTTGTACGGCCGGATCCATATTTCCCTTAAGATTATCGAAAGACGTGAAGATTCCAGATACTTGTTTACCACTAGCGTGCGCTAGGGCGCATGCTAGGGTGACAATTCTCAGTAGCTTCATCGTTAGTTGTAGATATTGGATATACAAAGAATAGCTTCACAATAAATACTTTGAGCAAGAAATTCATTGCTTCTGCTAACTGTTTGCCCTGGCATTGATAACAAATAATATTTAAAAAAATAGTGTGTTCCATATTATTTAAGGAGTAGTTTTTGCTGAGCCAGGAGCTCAATTCCGGCTCAAAACTGCCCTAAACTGAACAAACGTCAAAATAAAAGAATGCACCAAGAATAAAATAACGAAACCAGCATGAATCATCACTTGGTCGATGACATTAAAGAAAGTTTGGAAGTCTATATACAAGCATAACTTTGAATGTCCTATGGCGATGCTAGTAAGATTCCTAAAGTCAATAAATGAGAATTGCCTTGAGCTTGATGACTTCACTCCCAATTCGATATTTTGTCAGTTGTGATGATCATAGTTAATTACCTGGTAAAATATAAGTAATATCAATATGTTTATTGTATTGGACAATTTATTCCCTAAGACCCAAAGATAATAAATTCTACTGACCTGTCTTCAAATAAAATGCGACTTTATCTGGGAAAATTAAAGTGTTTTATCTCAATACAAACTTACATTCTTGTACCAAAAGTTTCGGAAAATATGAAGTTATTGAAGAATCGGTGATTCTTGACTATAAGAATCATTTCTAAAGGTTTAACGACCAATATCACTTTACTGCTTTCAATCTTTCGCAGTCGTGTTCCAAATTTTGATAATCTGTCAAAATGTCACGCAATCCTACATGCAGTGCAAACCATTTCATGGTAGGTAAGTTAAAGACAGATTCCTTGGACACGTAACGCAACTACTAACAACCTTGTCACGTAAGTCACGCTACCATAGAGTGCAGGGAAACATTAAAGGTTCATCTTTCAGCACAGAGGTTTACTTTGTCGATGGCTAGTAGTTATTGTCTCGTATTCTACATTTCGATCATCATGCAATCTGAAATCTCATCAAGCATTCATCACTTTCGTAAAATAAATCAATTGTGCGATTGATGCATTAACAAATACATTAGCAGATTAAGAACAAATATTCCTTGGGGTCTTACCCCATAAAGTGAGCTAATGAGAATCATTAATGAGGGTGATATGTGGACACAAAAAATGTCAGCTTTTATTGAAGGAAGTGATGACTATCAATCAGAGGCTTAGATTTTTCGATTCGCTGTCATATATGACAGGTTATTCCCCTTTAAGAATTCAAAAATGTGTTACAAGTACGTTTGGACCCTAGATTTCAGAATGACCCTTTTATTGACGTTCTTGACTAGAGCATTGCTCATTTGAAATTTTGGTCCTCTAGCTTATTATTAGTTCAATTTTATGAGAGCATTAAGTGATTATATAAAAGCCTTGGTAACCCGTAATGGCGCGATGCTACCTAAAGCGATTATAGACACGAGGAATTATACATATTACCCCTGTCGCACCATAAGAATTAGCTAGCAAAAGTCTTATACTTTCCTATACATCTTTCCCCTTAAAATATCATGCTATTTAACATCACCAGGTGCTAGGTTATCAAGATTTTTCCGGATTAATACACTCTTAAACTCTTTTTTTACATTATATCCGATGGCTTGCATCGATAATATGTTTCTCTGGGTATTAATTTCTCTGTTAGTGTTTCTTTCCGCTAATTCATTTTACATTAAAAGGTTGCGTACAAACTTTCTTCTCTGATACACTTGCCATCTCTGCCAAAGAACACCGTGTGAAATTCTTTAGAAAAGACGTGCCAAGGTGTTATCTAGCCCTGCACCAGCTGATGAAGTGAGGACTGCCATCATGTTAAATTCAGAAATGAACGCCATGCTTTTTCATTTGCTAACTTTTAAGTACCAAGTGGTTCACTCATCTCATTTTAAGTTTATTTCGCGTATATATAACTACTAACCAATACCGATGAACATTCCAATGTTTTTTAAATTATTGCCAATAAACTCTTCATCAATCATAATAATTGAACAAATGTTGAATATTACTTGTGGGTCGATATTTTTGAATTTGATTTCTAGTTATATGGTCTGATAGAAATAAAAGCCTCTCTCCAGTAATTCGTCAAAACTCGCTTGAAGAATGATAATTATTGCAGAGTAATTGGGCACCAACTGTAAAACAACAACGTGTAATGCTTAATGGGCTGTGAGTTTTTTATTGACAATAAAATTATTTATTGTACGCTTGATCAAGACTCCTTAACATAAAGACTATGTTGTAGTACATGAAGTGTTAATATTTCCAACTTCGTCGCTATGCTAAGCTAATGTGATACTGCTCTCCCTAGATTTTACATGTCTACTAAATACCATCCTCTAACATTGAGTATTAAATTAGTGTTCACTCAACTACAAAATACCATAGAATCATATGATCTTATGATTCGACTTTTCGGATACCTCTCCCATCACCTAACCGTGTTGGAAAGAAAATATATTGTAGGACATGTTGGTACTGTATATTGAGCCTGCATTTTCCGAGACAAATATTTGAATTATAGTACTACGTACGCATATATCGTTACAAAAGCTTCTTAAGACGATGAGATAAATTTACACGATCGATGTTACATCATATATTCAGGAAATAGGTTCCGGGTATCCGAAAACTACCCACGAAATCAGTAAAATTGGTCTCTCCAATCAGAAACGTATATTTTTCACCAAACTCTCATGTAGTCTGGATCAGCGTTTAAGTAATTACCATCATTTCAGTTAATAAGTTAATCTTCATGTTAAACTATATCTTTTGCTGGCGAGATATCCAATACCGTCAAACCTCTCATTTTTGGACACTAGTTTTCGTATTACGTAAGCTCCTGGTCGACGCGCTAGCTTCGTGCGTACCTGAAATCTGACTTACGAATAGTTCCGTTATCTCAATTGTTAGGTAAATACACGCAACTATACCTGACTACTCACGTGTGAGTAGTCCCATTACCTAGGAAGGGAAGAAAAAGCTTAAAAGCATATCAGTTGGCTAATTAAATACTAATATCTTGCTAGTCACACACTTCAAATTTTTATTCTTTAATTTTGTTTGTAATCCTAGAAGGCTGAAAAGTTTGTGACATTCAAAATTTTCAAAAAATTGCTAAAAATATGTAGAAATGTTATGTTAAGGTTTTTCAGCAAAAACAATTTGTTTATGAATAAGAGTTATGCATTGGGGAATATTCAGGCAATTAGTAAGATAATCAAGCACTACTGCCTTTGCATGTTATAATGGAGGTTTCTTCAGGGTGCACCACCAATCACGTGACATGTTTTTGGCACACTTCACCAGAGAAGAGGGCTATGGGGTAATCTCTAGCCGAAAATGTGGAACAGTCACGTGGCGAATCACACATTTGGTTAAATAGTTCTTACCAAACCCGTTACTTTCGAATCGCGCTACTTCAGTGGATTTGGACAGGTCGGAAAACACTTGAAAAACTTTCAATTGGTTAAGCTTTCCCTTTGCCATGTATTGCCTCGCCTTTTCACCGTATTGGGAGTGCAGGGGCCCTGCCTCAGCCGCTCGTCACAACCTGCATACAAGCAGAACAACTATGTCGTTTATCGTAGAAGAACAACATTTAAAACAAAGTATTTTCCATAATCCACCACTCATTAGTCTTTACACTCAATTACAAACCTGCTTGAATACTCCAGCTGCATAAATAGAATCATAGAAGATATTTGGTAGAAAATGGCTTCAATCTCGGAAGATACCGGTTATCCGAAGGATGAAACGGCTTCCAGTTTCATTGCTACTAAGGAGGATGAACCCAAAGTTGAAAGCGAAAATACTGAAGTTTCTGCCCAGGGAAAAGGAATTTTTGACTCAGTGCTCAGCGCCATAGGTATGAGTGGAGAACCAGATGAAAATGAATCTGTTCGTAACGAGGAGGATATTGAAAAAATCCACCGGACCGTGAGCAGTAATTCCCATCAAGAAAACAGGAATTCACATAAGGAACCAATACATTTGAATAACGAGTCTCCCAAAGTTGTGGGAAATCCCTGGACCTTCTTCAACCAATTTACTGACACCCAAGAGTCTAGGTATGACAATGAAGAAGATGAAGAAATGGATAGCGTGCCATATTCTGGAAGATCCAAGGACGAACCAGACGTGTATACGGGACCTGGAGCTAGCTCGCACATTTCTCCTACTGCATCTGCTGCTGGCTACAGCCCCGAGTCTTTGAATATTGACGGAGAAGATGGTGACAATGTAAATGAAATTGATGAGGAACGTCAATCGAGATCTTTCTTTCCGTTTACAAGAAGGAACCAAGAAGCTACAACAGATTCCAATAGGCAACAAAAATTGATGAAGAAATTAAAAGCTTTTAGAAACAGAAAGAAGGACAAACACGGGAAGAAGCAAAGTGTAAGTGGTTTTGATTTTTTCAATGATGAAGATGAAGATGAAAACTTGTCAACTGGAAGAAGAGCACAGGCATTGGTTGGAAGATTAGCTTTGAGTGCGGATGCAATCAGTTTATTAGCATCTTGTTTTTTGGAAGATGAAAGAGGAATAGGAAGAGCACCACTTTTGCTCACTTTATTAGGATTCAAGATAACTGACATTTCACCAAATATAAACACCAAAATAAGAAGATTCAGAATTGACTTAGAGTATGGTGTCGGACCTCAGAGGCTCAAATGGTCTGTTGAAAAAACGGCCAAGGATTTGTTGTATCTTCATTCGAAGTTTAAGTTTGAAAAATGGAGAAATGAGGTTTCCAGAAGCATAAAAACAGAATTACCAAAATATCCACTTCCTCCTTTAAGGAACGCAGACGGAAGCAATAGGTCGAAGTCAAAGAATCACATTCAATCTCCAACTAACGAGGATGAGGATGACAATGCATCCTTACATACAAATAACACTTTTAATGGCCATTTAGCTCAATTAAGATCACAAATCAGTAGCGTCTCTTCGATGCATAGTGAAGATCAATCACCAGAACAAATCAGAGCTAGAGCAATTAAGAACCAAGAATACATAAAGGAAGTGACCAAATACTTGAATGAACTTATTACCTTGGTGGCATTGAGAGCCCAGTCCAATAAGTTGTTCCAGTTTTTCGAAATTTCACCTATATCATCATTGTTGAGTTATGAAACAGGCTTTACAGGTAAGCAAGGTGTGATTCATATTGGTGGCTCTGCAAAATCACAAGGATGGAGAGTTGGTCACTTCAAGGCAAATGATTTGAAAGGAATGATTGATAGACGCTCAGAAAAATGGCTTTTAATCAGGAATTCGTACATTATGTACGTCTCTGATATCAATTCAACTTTACCATTGGACGTATTTTTGGTGGACTCTAGTTTCAAAATCAGTTACAAAGGTGATACAGATCAAGGTAAAGATGATGAAGAATCGGATTATGATGATTCATCATTGATTCAAAAGAAGTTGGGTGAAGAAACGCTTGAAGATGAATCATCTCATAAATTATTCCAGCACCTTAAGATTAATATCGAAAACGCCGAAAGAAAGATGGTCCTTATCCCAAAATCCACAAAAGAACAAAAATTGTGGATCAAATCGCTATCAGATATGAAAAATTCGACAATATACTCAAATCCTAATAGGTTTGGCTCTTTCTCTCCTGTTCGTAACAATTGCTATGCGCAGTGGTTCGTGGATGGAAGAGATTACTTCTGGGCAGTCTCTTCTGCTTTAGAAATGGCGAAAGATGTAATTTTTATTCATGACTGGTGGTTGTCACCAGAGCTTTATTTGAGACGCCCTGCGAATGGAAATCAACAGTGGAGAATTGATAGAATTTTACAAAGAAAAGCAAGACAAGGTGTCAAAATTTACGTGATTGTGTATCGTAACGTTGGTACCACCGTTGCAACAGATTCCTTATACACAAAACACTCCATCTTATCGTTGGATGAAGAAAACATACACGTGATAAGATCTCCCAACCAGCTTCTTCAAAACACATACTTTTGGGCACATCACGAAAAGTTATGTATTATTGACCATACAGTGGCTTTCCTTGGTGGAATTGATTTATGTTACGGTAGATTCGATACCCCTGATCATGTTCTCACAGATGATTCCAGGATGAACTTTGAATCGTTAGATCCAGAGGAAAGATTAAACCCTGAGGATTACATCAAATTTCAGGTATTCCCAGGAAAAGATTATTCCAATCCACGTGTGAAAGACTTCTATGGATTGGATAAGCCATACGAATCAATGTATGATAGAAATAATGTTCCTAGAATGCCTTGGCATGACGTTCACATGTTAACTTCAGGTAAAGTTGCACGGGATTTAGCAAGGCATTTTGTTCAAAGATGGAATTATTTGATTAGACAAAAGAGACCAAGTAGGTTTACTCCTTTGCTTACGCCACCATCCGATTTAACTGATGAAGAGGTGAAGAATATGGGATTGGATGGTACATGTGAAGTCCAGTTGCTCAGATCTTCAGGAAATTGGTCTTTGGGCTTGAAAGATCACGAACAGAGTATCCAAAATGCATATTTGAAGTTGATTGAAACCTCCGAACACTTTGTTTATATTGAAAACCAATTTTTTGTTACGTCATGTTTCATTGATGGAACTGAAATTAAAAATAGAATTGGTGACGCTTTAGTTGACAGGATCATTAAAGCACATAATGAGGGTACAAATTGGAAAGCAATAATCGTAATTCCATTGATGCCTGGTTTCGAATCTCAAGTTGATGAACCTGATGGATCTTCGGTCAGAGTTATCATGCAATGCCAATACATGTCTATATCTAGAGGAGCAACATCCATATTTGCAAAATTGAGAAAGTATGGAATTGAACCGGATGATTATATTCAGTTTTTCTCCTTGCGTAAATGGGGAAGAATTGGACCAGATCGTACATTGGTGACCGAGCAGTTATACATTCATGCAAAGACTATGGTTGTGGATGACCGTATCGCTCTTATTGGTAGTGCTAATATTAATGAGAGATCCATGAGAGGCGTTAGAGATTCAGAAGTTGCTGCTGTTGTCAGAGATCAAGAAACGATTACCACCACTTTAGATGGTGAGCCTTACAAAGCTTCGAAATTTGCACATTCACTAAGAATGAGATTAATGAGAGAGCATTTGGGAATAAATGTCGACATTATAGATATTGTTGAAAGAAGATTCCAAAAGTTTGAAGATATTGCCAAATCTCAAGAGGGATTAAGGGCAGTTACAAATAACTTCAAGAAAAAAGAAAATTCTATCATGTCTGCTATGGTTGAGCTTGCTTCAAGAGATATCTTAGAGGAACATAAAGGTACTTCTAGATGGAAAAACTATCAGAAATCAAAGAATCTTAATACCGAGGCTGAAGAAATTGAGCTCGATGAAGAGGTCAAAAATGATGAGAAAAGTAATCCAAAGCCGCTCTCGCTACCTCTTTCATTTAATAACAGAACTGGTCCTCATGAAGCAAATACAGGTATTAGAGATAAGAAAAAGCATTCATATGATACTAGAGTCCAACATTCAGATAAGCATAAAAGAGATGTCTATGGAGAAGGTGTGGATATGTATAAATCAAATTTAGCCAAGAGAGCTAGATTGAATTCTAGTAAGTTCTTAAGAGATTTAGCCAAGAAAGCTATGAAACAAAATCCAAATTCTGCATTTTTACCAGATATTCATAATGTGAAAGAATTTTTAGAGGCTGACGATTTTGACTTAATTGATGAAATAGATGATGAGGCCGAAAGTTTCATTACTGAGAGGAACAGAGAAAGGTGGGCTTTATTGAAGAAAATCTCATACTTCCAAAGGGTAGCTGCAAAAGAAAAAGAGGATCAAGATGTGGAAAGTAAGAAAAGAGTTGAAGCAGGATTAGAGCCAACAATCAAGAAGCCTCATCCAGCAAGTAATGGAAATAAATTCAATGGCCCGAATGAAGCAGAAAGAGTTTCAGTTAAAGTTCATGACAGTGATCCTAGAGCGAGTCTTGAACCTACCGAGGAAATTCACTCCATGTCGGATAAGGATAAAGAAGCTCACCATGAGCATATTCCTATTGTTTCGCTAGATGAACAAGGGACAAAAGAAATTCTTCAAGGAATCAATCAAGGTTCAGAATACTTCTGTAAATATTTAGATCCTTACGGATTTGAAGATCCTTTACACTATGAATTTTATGAGGATCTCTGGTATGAGAATGCCAGAAGAAATACCGAAATTTTCAGATTAATCTTCCATACTCAGCCAGATGATTACGTGCTTTCATGGAAAGACTACAAGCATTATTCAAAACTACAAAGAGCATTTTTATTATCACAAGAACAGGAAGCGAAAGACAGGCATAAGCATTTGAACAGAAATAGTTCCTCTGAAGAGACTGAAAGTGAAGATGAAGTTTCCCCAAGAATCCAACATCACAAGAGAAACAGTCAAGCAACGATTGTGATGAGTAGATTAGACCAAGATGTTGGGTTATTAGGAGATGTACCACCTTCTAGAAACAGTTTGGAACAATCAGCTACCAAGAGGAGATTTAGACGTACACTGAGCAAGGCTGTGCATCAGATCAAGGAAGGTAATCGAGAAGACAGTGAAGAGAGACTATCATCGGACGAAGAGGACAGCAATGAGAGATTAGAATTCAACGAACAGAATGAAGAGGCTGCGTCTACGCCAGAAGACATACCCAAGGAAGAGGATTCTACCAACAAGGCTGGACTCGATCGAGGATACACCGCCAGCAACTCAAACTTGAATGGCAATCGAGCAAGAAAGAAGCGGAGCTTCACCGCGCGCAGAAGACTTCGGACCGGCGAACGGATTTTTGACAGGGACTCTGCTGAGAGAATATTGAATGAAATCCAGGGCCACTTGGTGTTGTTTCCGGCCGACTGGTTGCTGCGTGAATTGGAGGGAGGAAACTGGTTCTACAATACCGATAGAATTCCTCCAATTGATATATATGACTAGTTAGTGTCTACTCAATGAACACCTCACATACTACTATCCTTTGTCACATGACTGCACCGTACCTGTCCTGTGTCAAATTCATACAGGAACAGTTTGGGTGGTGAATCGATCGCGTCAGTAACCATAAAAACTCCCACTTGATTCAATCAACCTCCAGGCCTCAAACCCCAAACCTCAAACCTGGTTCCATGTTTCTTCAATTGCTATCGTTTGTTGGAATAGCCGTGGGGTTCATATTCCTCGTGCTATCCATAGCATCAGGACTCTACTACATCAGTGAGTTGGTGGAAGAACATACCGAGCCCACCAAACGATTCTTAAGAAGACTCATTTATGTTCTGATGTCAATCTTCATAATGCTCTGGTTGTTTGATAGTTTCCCATTGCTGCTTTCGGCGTTTTCCATCTTCTCCTACTGGGTTTATCTCCAGAACTTACACAAGTTCCCTTATGTTCAACTTTCATCACCCATATTCTTGGTATCATGCGTGTTGGTGATCGCAAACCACTTCTTGTGGTTCAATCACTTCCATAATCCGTACATTCCTCCCTTGGAGGAGCGGTTGAAACCCGGCTACACCCCTCCAAGGATCACCACCTTTGTTGAAGTGTGCTCTTTCTTCGGGTTATGTGTGTGGTTTGTACCATTCTCGTTATTTGTCAGTTTGAGTGCCCATGACAACTTGTTGCCTCATCACATGGAAGCCACCGACAAGAAGAAATCCAACGGACTTGCGAAAGTGGTGGTGGCCAATATGCGTGATTTCATCTATGAAGTCAGCAGAAAATTGGGCTACGAGCTCGATAAAAACAGAGGAGTCATCATATAATTTTAAATAGTATCCAAGAATCGTTTCACGGGTTTTCCTATATCATTCAAACTTAACAAAAACGTGTCGTGTCCGTAGTTGCTAATTTCATTACCTAGCTCAAAGTATTCAACTGATCCAGTTCCCCCAACATGTTCTCTTGCTTCGTTGATCACATTGGCAATTTCTCGTTGTTGCCATACTGGGAATAAAATGTCTGATTCCACTCCAATCACCAAAACATCTTTATTGGCTAGTCTTTGCATACCCTTTCGCAAGTCCTGATAGGATTCTTCTGGGGTGATAGTTGCTGTTTTCACTTGCTCTTGGTATGGAGTTTTTGGAACAGTAGAATCATCGGCATTTACTGTGACATCCCCATTGTAGGCTTGTTGTGCCAATTTTTGGTTTGTTTTTGATTTTTTGTAATGGGAATGTCTCAAATCGAACAAATCCATAGCCTTCAGAATATACAAGAACGAATTTGCATCGTATTCCAAGCAAAATTTCTCTCCTGCGTGATCCAAATATGTTTCAACTAAGAAGTCGGGACATAATGCAGGTGGTTTCAGCTCGTCAGCTCTGTTTCTACCAAATCGATATTCCCATTCTGGTCCCGATCTGTAGGTAACGGTTGCGATTTCTCTTGCCAACTTCATACCAACATGAGGAGGTACTTTTTCATAGTAGAAACCCCGATTCCAGTTAGCGTCACTCATCAAGACTTGTCTTTGGGTATGTCTTAATGCAATTGAATATGGATGTGATCTGGAGCAACCACTTATTGATACAATTTTATTCACCTCATCAGGAAATTCCCATGCATATGCCAAGGATTGCATTCCACCCATTGAAGCACCCACGGAAGCATGTAATTTTTTCACGCCAAAAGTTTTTCTGATAAATTCACGTTGGGCTCTTACCATGTCATTAACAGATAAAATTGGAAATCTGGTTCCATAGTAGTCATTGTTGGCCGGATCTTTGGAAGAAGGTCCTGTGCTTCCATAACACCCACCTAGAACGTTTGTACATACAACAAAGTATTTATTGGTATCAATGAATTTTCCAGGACCAATGAATTCTTCCCACCAACCACTTTTGGTATTTTCAGGTTGAGATTTGGCATGAGAGGAAGCAGAGAGCCCTGTGTGAATTAACACTAAATTAGACTTCTCAGCATTCAAAGTACCCCAAGTTTCGTATGCAATTTCATATTCTGGCAAGTATCCACCAAAATCCAAAAATATTGGATTATGTGATTTGAAGGTTTTGAAACCGGTTACCACTCTGGAATAGGAAGGTTCTGGTCCTGCTTCAAGGGAATTGGCGGCTCCATCAGTGTAACAAGACTGTGCAAGCTTTTCATTTTTTTGTTCCAATTTATCCAAACATGGAAATGCCATTGGTGGATTGGAACTGGTAGGTTTCGATGCCTCTGCGACCCTCTGATTCCTCATGGAATAACTAGACAAGCTAAAAGCTCTCAAGGACCGCTTGGAGGCATGCCGAGCTATTCTGAGCTGACAAATTGTTGACTCAAACATGCTATTGCTACTTCCGGAGTACCTTGGGGAGTTGAACTAGGAGTATTACTAAAGATGCCGATTATGATATGTCACGTGACGCAGGGATCACCAGTCAATATATAAGCCTTGAACTGGTTATCTACAATCACGTGTGTCAACAACCTCATCCCCTTCATCACCCCTCGAAACACCACATGTTATGTTCGGGTATGATTCGGCCATTCACAACCCATATGACACAAACAAAGCTTTGAGGCTTTGGCATGTAGCTGTGTTGGTATTGACTTCCATTTTGTTTTTCACTATCCCACTACATATTACTTTTCATGAGTTCAACCAACGAGTTTCACAGAATTATGCTCTCAGACAGATAAACCACGTATTTGTGGAGGATTATGGTTACTTATTGTTCACCCTCACCTTCTTTGGACACTTATTCTTATATCAAAAGAAAGGGAAAATCCCAATTAACAGAGCTATTCAATACTTCACAAGGTACTTTGCCAACACTATTGTGTG
Source organism: Suhomyces yuchorum (assembly GCA_030571845.1). Lineage (NCBI taxonomy): Eukaryota > Fungi > Ascomycota > Pichiomycetes > Serinales > Debaryomycetaceae > Suhomyces > Suhomyces yuchorum. The sequence continues at coordinate 13,610 of JAJLYW010000041.1, forward strand.
CATTTCGTTGAATGTTTGGCTTTTAGGACCTCTGTTGTTTGAAAGGATTAACGTGGTCACAGGTGGCCATTGTGAAACACCAGGAATACCACACGCTCAATGTGATCACTGGATCAATGGATTTGATGCATCTGGCCATTATTACTTGATATCATCGATATTAATTTTGACGGTATCTGTGCTTCCTAAAAATTCAGTTTTTGGAATAGGAGAATCAGATATTGAACGGAGTGAGGTTAACATTGAAGGGAGATCAAAATTCTGGTTATTTTATATTAAATTTTTGACTTTCATGACATACCTTGCTTTTGCAATGTGGTTATTGATGTTTATTGTCACCTCGATATTCTTCCATACGTTCGCTGAAAAACTCGTCGGATTAATATGTGGGTTGGTAGTTCCAGTTTCATTTAATTTGTGGGCAAAGGACTTTGAGCACTAGATATTTTCTAGAGGGATTTAAGCTATAAGCCAAAACTTCATCAATGACGAGTTGATTCAATTCGAATGATCGTATTCATTTGTTTATTTCAAAATTAGTTTTATCTGTATAAAACCCTTCATGAGCACTTTCACCGATTTTATGCAGATGAGTGTCGAAAAGTGCTAGTAACTGAAACACTTGTATACATAAAATGGAACGAGAAAATTTCCAAAGGTTTTTTTTGGATTACAACTACAAATTATTTAACCAATAATAAATTCAAATGATATTGAAGCTAGTCTTCCCTAAATTATCAATTAACCCTGCCGTACAACAACAATATAAAAAGAAAAGCAACTTAAGGAATCAAGAAGAAAATGCTTCGAAAACCCCTCTGTCAAATTTAACGATCATAACAGTAACATTATCAGTTGTAGAATTATCCATGGCCAACTGACATAATTTTTTAGCAGCGATTTGAGGTTCATTGGTTGCCGTGATAGTATTCGAGACCAATTGACAGGCCTTTATGTCTGAAATTACATCCCAGACACCGTCACAGGCCAATATCATAAACTCGTCATCTGCAGTTATTTCAGTAGAAGTGGAGAAAGGCTTGCCAATCACTAAATCTTTCATATATGAATCTCCTAGAGAACGGGTAACAGCCAACACTCCGTTCACTCTATTTTTCATTATTAACCCTCCCGTTTCTTTAATTCTGTTGATTTCATTGGAGTCTGTAGCTTTATGATCGTATGAAAGTCGGTAAGGTTGACCCTTTCTGCATAACACGATTCGCAGGTCTCCAACATTTGAGGTGTAAAGCATACGCTTATGATTTTTTCCTGGAACGAAATCGAACTTCGAAGTTCTTTTCTTGCCATTCTCATCCAATTTATTCTCCTTCGCTTCCCAGCTAAGCACAGCAACCGCCGCAGTAGACCCTGAATTTCCTGCTCCTTCTTTCTCTATCGATTCATCTGCCTTAATAAAAGCATTGTGCAAATGGTCTTTCATATCCCGCCCGATAGTCTTCTCTTCTTGGTCTATTTCCTTTTCCAATAATGTGTGCATGTTATTTCCACACCACCTAGCGGTGTCCTTGCCTGCATGACCATCAAAGATGGCAAAATAGCCCCAATCGACTCGTTCAGCAAAATTGGCAATGTAAGTGTGAACATCTTCCATTTTATTACGATATCGAGTGTTCTTATTCTCAGCCACACCCACCTTGAATGATAGACCTTGGAATGGATCGCCTGAACCTGCACTTCCTGGTTTTGATCGGTCAGGTTGGGAGTTTAAAACTGGTTTATCTCTTGCCTCACGGGATTCCGATTCCTCTGGTAAAGCCATTGCTATTTTGCTGACACTATTGATAGGCTTGGATGATGGAGTTCTTTCAATTCTAGCCCTTTGATTAATCTGCAATCCTGTCGCCTATAGGGTTTGGTTTGATGGGTGAATAATTCATATCAATTATACACAACTGTGTATAAGTGCAGGACATCTATGTGTAGGATATTTTGTGCCTGATAGTGGGGCTTGATTGTGTAGTTGGAAGCCTATGAAGATGTGTGTTGGCCAGGCAAGCATCATGAAAGTTCTGATTGGATATCTGAACTCTAACAAGAAGACTGGATTTGGGTTTTAGCAATCAAGAAGCTGATTGGGTCTACGATCGAGACATGAGGAACTTCCTTGACGTGCGCTACCCTATTTAGATAGGGTTTTTGTTAACTGGATAAACAGGTTCTTATCAAACAATAGATGGAACAACTTCAATGGCATGCGGACAATTGACTTTGGGGGCAAATCAGTTGTGCTCTCTACCGATAAACGTTCTATCCGAAGTGTTACAACACTTGAACACCAATGATTTACTCAGTCTATGCTTAACTTGCAAGCAACTCTACTTTCCAGCAGTTTGCTGCGTCTATCAAAACATTGTGGTTTGGAATGATGAATGCCAGATAGGCATTGTGAAGTCCAATTTTGCATCATTTTCAAGGTACCCAGGTACGTTGATCCGATCACTGCAGCTAAATGCCCTTATTACTTCACTTCTTGCCAATGAATATCTTGCCAAAAGCTTGAAGTCCCTCATGCTTCTTTCAGATGACTCTTCAATTGATCTGCTATTAAACGTGGCTATTCATCATACAGACATTCACAATCTTATTGCACCTCATTTAACAATTGATTTGAGGATACTATCACGTTCGATTGTCACCCTAACTCTACATGTCAAAAATACACCCTTAGAAGCTCTTTGTTTGCCTCAGCTAAGGAACCTCAAGATCTGCTATGATAATGACACCTCGGACCATGAAAGCTTTTCAAATTTGGGGTTTGCGTTAGGTTTTGGAGGTTCTCTAGCGAATATACGAAATTTGGAATTTAGGGAAAGTGAGGTTACTTCTGATCGATTGATGCTTTTAAATTCCTTCAATAATCTTAACCTAGGTCACAGAAATCCCATGCCGGCATGGATGAACTTTTTTTTGGCATTAGATGGAAAAATTCAACTTGACTTGGATGGTTTAAGCATTGATGGTTTCATTGGCAATAAAGGTAATGAGATTTCTCAAGTTTTACGAAGAGTTATCAATGTGTCGTACTTTGGGAGCTTGGAAATACACATTAAGGAACTCTCACATGCAAGCAGCAACCACCAAGAGGATAAATCCACCACATTTGTGGACTGTTTCACACAATTCACTCCAAACCTCCATTCATTAGCGATAAATCCCACTTCAGATTGTTTAATTTGTCAAATGAATTCGATCAATGATACCCTATCAGGGAATGTTGATTTGAAATCACTTCATCTATACATCGAATCACTTAGTGCTGATCACATCAAAAAGATCAATAAAACGATAATTGAGCATCAGCCAAATCTCAGGAATGTAAGAATTCAAGACAAATCCAGACAGGTAATGGATATAAGCATCTTGCTTAAATGCTTGAACGGAAATCAAGAACTATTAAACAATTACGAATATGGGCTCTTTTATCAGAATTTGGTGAACAACATTTACTTTCAGTCAGGGTTACTCAGTGATCTCTCAAGCTTACGGTACAAATCCAGGCGTATATGGAACAACACGCTAAGCGCTTTTGTTAGAGAAGGTGCTAACATCGGCCTAAATGATTTCATGCAATGCTATCTCAACTTGAGATATAGTCCTTTCATACATTGTGGATTCGACGTGGTTAAAAGACTAAAGTCGCTTCAATATATGGAAATCTTTGGGCTCGGATTTATTGTATCCCATGAGGACGCAACACTTCAAGTTCACTACGAATTGAACGAAATGCCCATCCTATTATTCCATGCACAAAAAAGAATTTGTGGAGAAATTTGAGCGCAATTGCCTCGAAAGAAATGCTATGTTAAAATCCCTAGAAGCAATGCTCATATTCCCCCCAAAGTAAACCGAACAGAACATATCGAATTGTTCAGTAAGTTACAATTGCTTTCATTCAGCTATTATTTATTCAATCCAACCACCAATTTCCCATGTCTGTTAGCTGAGATCTACAAAAAGGCAGAATTTTGACGTTTTAACCACTCCAAAAATAGAAACAAGCAAAAATTATGCAGATATAACTACTTCACAAGTGGGTGCACGGTCGACACTACCGCTCATATGCGGTTAGGAACTAATGTCGGGAATTCAGCGGAATATTATTGTCTTCCAGAAATGCCTACTCCATGTAGAGAACGATACATGAAACAAACGTGGATTTCACTGTAGAATTGTAAACCGGTGGAGAAATTTCACTCCCACGTCGCCCCAAACGCTTCCAACACCCCGTACGATGTTGCTAGCTCTATTTCACAACTTTCCGCAGATCAGCAGCACACCTCCACCCTCCAAAAGTCCCGGAACATACGCTGGCGTGGCACTCTATTCAAACCACATCCACTTCTCCCACTGCGTGGTATGCGCTTAGGGCCTACGTTATGCATGTCAGGTGGGGGCAGAAAGGTGAATTCCGTTTGAGCCGCGCACGTCGGCATCGTATTTCAATAGGAAGAAGTAGTGTATTGCCGCGGATTATCTAAGCTACTCACGTAATACTCGCCGATACTACCGACAGGTTCCAAATCTGTACAGAAATGTTATGAATACCATGGCACAGATCCATCCTATGCTCATATTCAATATCCATAAACCACCCAGGGACTTGGTGGGAATTTGTTTTTTATTGGCATAAAGTATATGTATCGGTAGATTTTTCGAAGCCGTCGTATATAGCATTGTAAAACTTCAAACCTTTGGTGTTCACATCACGTTTAGATGATTAAATAAAGTACGTAAGCAATGCTGCACGATAAGCCACGTGACCAGTTTTAGCTCAACTTATTATTACTGAGATAGTACATTTGACGACTAAGATCATCTTGGATGTGACTTGATGTCAAGCATAGGAGATTGGAACGCAGACCTAATTTTTTGGTCAATATTATACTTCTTTTTTTTAAAAAACCAAATTTACAGAGGATACACCCATCATCTAGCTCGTTAACCTACACTTGACTGCTAAGCTGACAAGACTGTTGGATCTTAGTTGTTTTTTTTTTCATATCACGGCTTTACAATTTGCAGCTCGATATCTACCATTATGGGCTATACTATCAAGCAAAAAATTGACATATGTTGGAAGGCCGAATCAAACCCACAAATGACCCAAGCAGACTTGGCCATTTGGGCACTGAAAGAATATGGATCGAAAAAACCACCTTCACAAACAACCATATCCCGGATTTTGAGCTCCAAAAATGACTTGATAGCTTCCAAAGAGGCAGAGTTTCAACTCGTAAGAAGAAGAAAGCAATCCAACCCTCTACTCAGAAGAATTCTCACCGAGTGGATCACTCAGGCAACTTGGGAAAACATCCCAATAACAACCCCTGTTATACAACTGACAGCGAATGCTATTTGGACCAGGTTGCCTACTAACGAAAAGGATGGAAATGGTGTCTTCAACCATAAATGGTGCTACCATTTCTTGAAAAAGTTGAACATAAATTTAACTGGGACATCGGAAGATCATATGCAATATCCAGGTCAGCATCCACTCAACAAAGTATGGAAATTGGAGGATAAGGTGGAGTTAAAAGGGTATCTCAAGGATTTAATAGAAAAGGAGGGCTATGCCCCCCAGGATATCTTCACGTTGGATGAATTTCAATTATTCTACTCTTTACCTTTGGATCAAATATTTGATGTATCCTCCATTGACAAAGGCTTGAAGCAAAACAGTGCCACTTCTCCTAACTCCCTCACCATCATGTTGGGATGTAATATTGATGGATCCGAAAAATTATCACCTTTGGTGGTTGGAAATTATGACAAATTCGAAGTTTCTCAGAGTTCAAATAGTTCATTGAGAAACATATCATCTGTTTCAAACATTACACAACATTCATTAATGAATAAGATCACGGAGATTTATCATTTATCATACAAATCAAATACAAACAAATGGATCACATCCAGTATGTTTCAAAACTATCTCCTAACCTTAGAACACAAGTTAAGTAACATTTCTCCACAAAGAAAAATATTGATAATATTGGACGACTCATCATCTCATCGGACAATCAACTTAAAATTCAAAAACATTAAACTTTGCTTCTTAAAAAACAATATGAACCATAAAAACCCTTATCATTCATCATACAACGGCATTAAATTTGATTATCTTCCCATGAACTTTGGAATAATTGAAGAATTTAAAATCTTATACAGAATTCAACAATACTTGGAAATGATCAATTTACAAAGAAGGCGATCTAAAGGTACAGATGCGGTCAGATCATCAATCATAGATTCCGAAGATGTTCATCCATCAAAGATATCTTTAGATGCACTTGGTACAGATCCAATTTCCAGTGGAATGGAAGTGCTCTCGGAAGCGGATTACAATTGTCCTCTAGTCAAGGTGATTGAATGGATCAAGAACGCTTGGGATCATTTGGATCAGGAAGTTATATTTAGTTCATGGAAAAGAACGAACTTGTTTGATTTGGGGCCAAAGGTCAAGCCTCGCTTCTCAAATTTTGCAACTGATCCAACTTATGGAGCTCAAAATTTTAATTTACACTATTCATTGATCTCTATTGTTCCCAAAACTGAAGTCTTTGACATGCAGCAATCTTATAATAAATTGGAAGAAATCATGAACTATCTAAATGTTGTGATTCCATGGGAAATTGATGATTTATTAGGTTTGGTTAACGAAAGAGCTAAGATCACCATAAGTTACGTGTCTATTGAAGAAATCATTGGAAGTTGCTTATCAGATACATATGGATCTACTACCAAAGAAAAGACCCAAGTACACGTTGCAGAAGATGAGGAAGAGCAACAACCAGATCAAACTAAGGTTTGGTTCAACGAAGGTGGCTTCACGATGTTACCAACAAGATCCACCAACCAATTTATGGAATCCACATACTCCTCATTATTGAGTAATGAGGTTGCCAGTGTGGCGAATCGATTCGATTCTTCGCAATCGGAAATGAGATTAGATCCTCTTTACGGTTCAAGAGCTGCAGGTAATCCAATCAGTGCAGAGCAAGATCAATCAAGGGTTAATCCACATATGTTGAAGGATGGCTCTAACATTGAAAGACATCCCAAGAAGCATACCTTGGAGAATGATCCAAAATGGGCAACGTCTAAAAAGCGAGACGTAACAATTTCAGATGGTGTTGGAGTGACTATTTATGGGTCCAATGATCATTATGAAATCAGGTCTGCTGCTGCCACCATTGGAAATATATTACCAAATCATGCAGGAAACCTGCTTCATTCCGTGACCTCAACCGAAGGAACTAAAAGTCCTGAATTCAGTGTGATTAATGCTCTTGCAAAGGTTATTGAACTGTCACAACAAGGAATATTGAAGATTTCATCTCCCACATTGGCAGAGTTGAGAGAGAATCTTCTTCAATTACAAGGCAAATTAAATTCTTTGGGTGAGCTGATGTAATACGAATTGAAACTTTTTATTGTGATTTCCAGAATATGGTACCACAGAAATTAACGATTTAACGATATAGGTTTATGTACAAGTGGCAATGAATATACCGCGATTAATTGATACGTAAAGTGATCAATCTTTGTGATCCTCTTCTTCAAACTCAATACCCAACTCTTTGGCCTTTTCTTCCAATCTCTTTCTCTTCTCTACTCTGGCTCTTCTAATTCTGGCAATTTCGGCTTGTATTTCGTGAGGCTCTTTAGGGATTTGATTCAAAGTTGCTGGATCTGGCCAAAATCCTGGTAAGTTAAACTTTTTGTCGGTATCCAAACCAACGTAGTACATCACCAAGATTGGTGTCAAAAGGTAAAACCCGAACTGTTGTTAGTACGTGAGCTTAATGAATCAGGGTCATTTTTATGCTTGAAACTTGATGAAAGATGCGTGTGCCCTTTAGAGATGACTTTCTTGAAACATCTATCCTTTCAGTTTTTCTTCAATAATAGATTCAATGATAGGTCTTTTTTTCAGTGATCGGAAATCTTTTGAATCCACCATGCCACGAATCTCTTGTGTCAACTTGTATAATCGAGTTAACATCCTTGCTTGCTAACTTGTGTTCTTCTGCTTCCTCAGCTGACATTGATTATCGTCATGGACGACCTTATGTATCGCTGACTTTTCCATATTTTCTCATGGATAGTACTTCTCGGGGTCTGGTTCATCACTTTGTATACATCAAAAGCTCTAACAATAAAACACCCTAGGACTATTTCTTGTATGGTCAACTTACCTTCGAGGTCTCCAACTGGGTTCTAGTAATACCTCCAATAAACTTTCTATAGAAACCTTGTTGCATGATGGCCTTGATAAAAACTAGTACGATGTTCAAAAATTGAAGGGCGCATGGAGACAATCAATTGATCACGAGTTTTATTCCTGACACAGGAACACTCTTTTTGAACTTTTTGGCCTACTGTCAATTGCCAGTCTCAATACCTACCCAAATTTAAGAGCAATTCAAAGTTAGCATTATTGTTACATTCTTCTACGTGGTACCCGAAGGTTGATTATCGTTCTTGATTGTCGCTTGTTACCAACTATTTAAAGGAACACCTCACTAAAATGAGTGGATACACACAGATAGACCAAGACACAGAGACTTACAATCACACACAACCAGATGTTCCAATGCTGTCAGAACCGGTGAATACCGGTGCTAACAATGCCAGTGGCCAAACATGGACCGAAAGATTGAAAGAATCATCACATCCGGTGGCATTACTTTGCTACATGATATTCCGTATCAGTCCCATCATCATCTACATCTTCGGAAACTTCTTCCTTGGTTTCATTGTACACAAGAATAGGTTTGTACTTCATTTTATAATTCTTATGCTTCTTATCTCTGCTGATTTCTGGACGTTGAAAAACGTCTCGGGAAGGTTGTTGGTGGGATTGAGGTGGTGGAACGAAACCAATGTTGTGGACGGAAAAGCCGGCGAATTTGAGAACGTTTGGGTTTTTGAAAGTATAAGCCCAGATAGAGTTGTAAATCCTATCGATTCAAAGATGTTTTGGGCTTTATTGTACGCACAACCAGTTGCCTGGATGGTGTTGGGTTTTTTGGCAGTTCTCAAGTTTCAATTCTTATATTTATTGTTGGTGATCATGGCAATCACATTATCTGTTACAAATGCAATGGCATTCACTAAGTGTGACAAGTTTGGAAAGGCAAATAATATCGCCAGCGGATTATTAGGAGGTGCAACATCAACCATCTTCAGCAGATTCAATCCATTTGCATCATCTTAAAGTGTGAGCATTGATAATCTGTGAGTATATACTTCGAAAACTTTATATGTACCTCGAATATATATGACGATTTCAAAGTAGACAACCACTGCTTTTGGTTTTATATTTGAATTCAATTTATAAAACAATGCATTTCACAATATAACTCTTTTTCTAGTTTCATATCTGTGTACTTCCTTTTACTAATCATATCTACTTGCTAAAAACGCTGCCATGAAAGCATATGAGTTTTCCAATCCCCTTTACAATTTTTATATTTTCAAAGTCACATATATTCATTAAATTTCTTAAGTCATTTCTACGAAAACACCCTCGTTGTGGCACATAGTCAAATGAACACTCTTCTTTGGTGGGTAAGGCTTGTCATCCTTTGAGATCAAATTAGGGAACATTTGAATAAGTCTTGTAGTCACGTAAGCAGCTTCAGTTAAAGCAAATTGTTGACCTAAACAGATTCTTGGGCCACCATTGAAAGGAAGATAGGCCCAGCCTAATTTCTTGAGGTCGGCCCATCTTTCAGGTCTGAACACTTCGGCATCTTCACCGTAGTATTCCTTCATCCTATGAGTTGTGTATACCACGTAAGCCACAGTGGTACCTTTTCCAACGAAAATTGGAGCAGTTCTATCTGGACCTCCACCAGTTGGCAAAGTAGTATCCTTTGTAGCTACTCTGAAGTTAACAGGAACTGAAGGATACAATCTTAAAGTTTCGTTTAACACAAACTTGAGGTATTCACATTTCTTAAGAGATTCGAATGTAATACTGCCAATATCAGCGTCATCACCGGAGCCAAAGTGTTCATAAATTTCATTCTTTAACTTTTCGAAGATCTCAGGGTTTCTAGCCAATTCAAAAAAGACGAAAGATAACAAACCTGCAGTGGTATCTCTACCAGCAACGAGAATATTCAATAATTGATCTTGCAAAATAGTTGGGTTTCTCGTTTGTTTAACCAATTCATACAAGAAGACGTAACCTTCTTCCGATTTTTTCTCCAATTCTTCGGGGGTGAAATCCAAAGCCCTCTGGACGTAGTATTTGGCAAAAACGTGAACATTCTTACAAGAGTCTCTAAACTCCTTGTTGTTGATCATCCAGTAGAAGATTTGAGAGTATGAACGGTCTGCGAGATATGCTTGTGCCACATTAAACGATTCAGCAAATGGAACACTAGTTCCAAAATTCAATGGTTCTTTTCCATCCACGGCGGGGTCATGAAGAGAGCCAACAGATTGTCCGAACAAGAATTCACTGGCAGTGTCGACAGTGAATCTGAAGAATAACTCTTGAAGATCGAAAGTGGTACCTTTGGAGTGGCGGATGTGCTTTGCAAGCGTTTGTAAATGAGGTTCCAATGCATTGACATGGGCAACTTGTTCACGAGCGAATTGAGGTCTCAACATTGCTCTGGAGTGTTTCCAACCTTCACCATCCAAGGTGAAAATACCATCACCGAGCAATGGCATGAAATGAGCATGCCTAGTACCCAAAGCAAAGTCATTGAATTGAGTAGCCAAGATAGCCTTGATGTTTTCTGGGTCACAGGTGATGACGATTCTGACACCAGCCACACGCAAGTAAAAATTGGGATTCTTTACCACATCAACGATTTGCGAATGGTTAAAGTCCATCATGAGGCCCTGTTTCTTCATCTTTAGTATATTGACAAGAAACGATAACGAGAAGTAGCTGGACAGGTGATAGCTGGGTTCCTTGCAGCCATGTGAGCGAGAGAATGATTCCTTTCTGATGAACACGCCTAGCCCATACACCAATGCTAAACCTAATAGCACTGAGTACCAATTGTTGAAGTATTGCAAGTAGTCGTTCATGATGTTGAAATCTGAAGCTGATAATTGAGACGAAGCAGCTGGTTCTAGTACTTATATGTAAAACATCAACTCCGTGCTATCATCATTACAGTTCTTTGCATGTGAAGTTTGACCCAACACCAAGCCTACCCCACAAAACCGCGAGAATCTGCGACCATAGTGAAATTTATGGCGCGCGATGACTTGTTTAGTGAAAATTGACTAATATAGTAGTCCAATTATGTATGGTTCGAACCACCGTTCAATGTTGAGGACTTGACACCCAGGCAAGTATTCTAGTGGTAGATGAAGTGTACCCAAATTGAACTGTGTGACTAGGTTGGAAAATTCGAAGGGGTGACCCCTTCGGAGTTGACATATTCAAGATTTGCACTTTCGTCTCCTCTATGGGGCATCCATAGGCTTCCTAACGGGATGCTATCACATGCTTGACAATCCAGGTGGGGAGGATTTGGTTGCGTCTCCACAAAACACATCGAAACAAATGCGTGGAACCATGGTGAGGAGAACAATACAATCGGCGCAAATGTCCCTCCGTTTAAAACTTAAACAACAATAGAAGGAGTACTTCGAAATCCCTAATAGTTGGTTTAGTGCTTAATTAAAAAAAAATTAGCCTTTACAGACAAAGCTAAAAAAGAAATAGTGACTCCTGCGCGATTCGAACGCACGCATCTTTACGATAGTAGAACTTGAGTCTACCGCCTTAACCGCTCGGCCAAAGAGCCCTATTCATGAAAGAGAAGCTCTAGTTTTTTTGACTCCAGCACAGATGATGCAAAAAAAGTAGAGAAAATCTTATACAAGTCGACTTTCTCTAGGAATTTTTCTCTATCATGGAGAGAAATGTCGCTGCTGTCTATCTTATAATGAAGGCACAATGCTTGTTGCCTTTCGACTTTTTGAAGGTTTATGAATTTTTTTCAGGATTTTTTTGATTTTACGAAAGGGATGCTAAAATTTTGCGAGAAAGGAGAGCTTTGTCAGCATAGAACAGCTTGCCCATTGAATCAAGCACTGACGTATCATCTATGCCATATGATGGTGTTTAATTAACAGTGGCATTTCTGGGTGAAATCACTTTCACTTGCATCAGTTTTTTTACTGCGAAGAAGCTGCAACCAACCGCAAGAAAATTAAAAGAGCCATCTAACCTCCCACGAGGAGGGGATTTGAAGCAATTGAACACCTTAAAAGATTATTTTTACTGGGTGCGTAGACCAGTGTTTCTATGCCAGGGTTGGTAGTGTGTTTGACTCCATGATCTACACGTCTTGCTACGGCGATCTTTTGGTAAGACTTTTTGCATGTGCGATTATTGCATGAATTCATGCAACTGTCTGGCCAAAAGCCTTGATTAGATGGTAACAGCCGCAAGTGTTCGAGGATTAAGGTTTGAAAGGCTTCCAAATTTGCCAAATCTGTAAATAATGGTCCAATGGCCTGCCTATCGTGGACTCGAATTTGTTGACTAAGTACTGGATCCGCAGCAGTGTTGCACATGCCATCGATGTTAGGAGCCCCGCACCGCCCAACCTCGAGAATATCACATGGAAGGCAGTCTGTTGGGCAAAGTGAAGTGACGGTGGACAAACACGGACATTTTCTTCGGACTTTGCAAACTCCGCAAACACCGCAAACTCCGATTGATCCCCGTATCCCGTTGAAGAGGTGCCTGTAGTTCTTGCTTTAACTGTACAGAGATCTAACCCGTACGCAATTTTATTTCTGTTTCAGGCACGCAACAATCACTAATACAAATATCACAGGCATTTGAGAAATAAAGACTAAGTCGGTTTCACATCTCCTTGCTGTAGTGCCAATTGACTAGAACCAATTTAATATCTCATAATTGCACCATTATGGTCCTATCCAATTTCACATTCACTACAATGCTCATGAATATGCTGGCTGAACAGTAACCAAAGAAAAAGCACAAGCAAAAAAAGAATAGTGACTCCTGCGCGATTCGAACGCACGCATCTTTACGATAGTAGAACTTGAGTCTACCGCCTTAACCGCTCGGCCAAAGAGCCCTATTGTTGAATGTAGTGATGTAAGTACTATTGACAACAAGTTCAACGGATAAAATTCTATAATCCTAAGGTTTAAATGTATATTACAAGATACTCTTTATATAAATCCTCAATTGGAACGACGAATGCTCTGTATTCATACTACCACTTAAATTTATTATATGAAACTTTTCGAGAATAATTAATCAGCTAACTTCTGTTTACAGAAAATTAATAATATTCTTGATGATCAACTTAATTCCAAGAATAGAAACTGCCTCCGGGGCAGTGAGTTTCACGTGTAAGTTCTCAACAATTCGATTTTGTCCCTTATGGAGGTGTATACCTTTCCCCCTGGGTTTTCCTCCACATTGGTTGAAATTAAGAGCGTTTGCATGGTGTTACTTTTGGAAGCATCAAGTTCAATTCCCCTTAACCGATCACTTCTGTACCTTTCACTAACCTCTTGTGCCTGCTTGTATACAATACGAAGAATACCTTGGTTAATCAACAAATTAAGATCATTATTATGGGTAAACTTGATAATTGATTCAGTGAGCCCAGAGACTTTGATTTGAGGATCCATCTTTTGTAGAATCTGAACTGGATCATAGAATTGATTTGATTGTTCATCACTGGATTCAATTAAGGCCTTGACAAAATTTGGCTTTTTCATCGAATAGTCAATTAAAAATTTCCACAAATCTGCATCATTTTGTTTCTTAGCAAATTCTATGGCCAAATTAGCATCATCCATCCGATTAATGATTAACTCAAGTGCCTGTTGACTTTCTCCAATTTTTCCCAACAAGAAAACTAATTCCTCAATGAATTCATTTTCACCACATACCTTGATTGCCTTGTCGATATCATAATTGCTATCATTTCTTGTCAAGAAGCTCATGAGTGCACCTCTGTTGTATTGACTGTATAACTTGATCCGTTCATCTCCCATGATTGTAGGATCGTTCAACTGCTCTAGGTAGAAATAGTTAACAAAACCTAGACATGTGGCCCCACCGAATAGGTCTATTACCTCTTCTGCAGGAAATTCAAAACGATGCTTTATTAATATGGATACAACATCTTTGAGTTGCTGCTCAAGTTGTTCAAAGGGTAGCTTTTCCCAGTCATTACTTGGGAATTGAAGTTTGATCATTTCTGGCAATTTCGCTTTGTAATCTGCCAAAATTTGATGTTCTGATAAGAAATGTATAATCCGTGGATCTTTCAATTTCATCAAATGGGGAACTGCTTTCTTTGGTTCATTTGCTGAAACGTATATTTTGCACAAGCAGCTTCTTAGTGGGTCATTTTCAGTTTCCTCTAACTTTTCTTCTATCATGGATTGAACCTTTTTTGAATTATAAACATCAAGATCCCAATCTTTGATGAGTTCTATGAATTTTCCAGCATCATTTTCAACCCAAAATCCAAGAATACGCTCATACACATTCTTCAGAATACCCAATCTTGCCTGTGTTGGAATAATATCTGTTAACAAAGGTACATGATTGCTTTTAATGAAAATTTCAGCCCAGGTTTCCCACTGTTTGACAACTTCTTTGATGTATTCCTCGAAGTCGTGGGATTTATCAATACTTAACAGCTGTGACACTGTGGTGCTTTTGGTGTCAAGCTCGGAAATCAAATCATTATCAGAGATTTCCAAAACATTCTTCAAAAAGGCTGCTGCTTCTGGCCATTTGTCCTCCTTTACTAAACTGTCCACGTGTTGGATACCGTAACCCAATCTCTTAATACGACTTGTTAAATGTGTACTTATTTTCCAACATTCTTCAAATTTTTCGTGTTCCTCGTACCACAATAATTGATCGTTCATCTGAAATTCTTGAACTATTACGGTGTCTTTTGCACTTACAATAAAGTATGATGGGATCTGGCCCGCAAGATGTGAAGTACCCAATGAATAGTCATTTAATCCCAAACCATAAACGTCTTTTAAGCCAACTTCTTCCTCGAATTCTACATCGCCATTAGTGGAATTTATGATCTTCAACTCCGGATTATTGAATATCCTCTTAGTACCTTGACCTTGAATAGTTTCTGTAGTTGGAGGTTCATATGTTAGAACTAGCCACAAATCATCCTTAAAACTGGATATTCCACTTATCAAACTTTCCATCTTATAAATATGTTCGACTTCAATTTGTTTAGTTTCATGTGAATAAATGCTACTCCCGCGAAATGAGACTGAAGCACTTGATGGTATTAATGAAAATGATTTATCTGCTTCGTCTTCCTTTGGATTTTTCGAGATGCTAATCTTAAGACTCCAAATATAATTTCCCCATGCAATTAATATTCTATTGATATCAGGATAGCTTACTCTAGGCCAGTATAAATCTGATCTAGGTGAATCTATAGGTTTATCAATTTGTTTTATGATTAGTCTTGTGCTTAATTGACATACGGTAATTCCTTTATCATTCATCCAAATCAATAAATCATCAATCAATTGAATGGACACAATTGGCCCATTACCTTCATCCAAAACTATGTCTTGCCTCTTGCCGAGCCACCCTGACTTGCTTGAATAAATCACCTTACCACTCATACCACCATTTATAAAACCACCTGTTTTCGAATACTTCTTATCAAGTACAACTGCATGTATTGGCCGCTGGAAATCATAGGCAGTGATGTCTTGTTCATCTTTGATAGATCCAATTACCACAGTTCCATCCATCGAGCCACTGGCAAAATACGTTCCATCACAGAATATTGATAGCACCAGCGCCCGATGTGCTTTGAAAGTTCGAATTCGCTCAAATGTGGGCGTGGTGATGTGAATTGTTCCTGAATGGGTGGCGAATATGAAGTAAGACTCGTGAAAACAGCTCGCAGAAATTGCATCTTTTGTAAAAAAATGGGAAGGAAGCTTGGTAAGTCTTGTATATTTAAGTTTGGGTGGCTCATCATCTTCATCATCTTCATCATCTTCATCATCTTCGTCTTCATCTTCATCGCTAGCTTCCTGTTCTTCGTGTAAGTTGTTCCCTGCCTCTAAATGCTCAGCTTCTTGATTTGAGGTATCCAGTTTTCCACCGTGAGCCTCAATCTGAGAACCGTTTGATGGCTTGTTGAGACCATCCTTAATCGACTCGTTACCACCCCCAGAGTCCTCAGAGTACATCGTGTTGTGATAAGGAATAACTCTCTCAAGGGACACTAATACTTCGCATCGTGACACCCGAGCACGTGACCCAACATCTAAATTGTTCGAAGAAGGGTGGTGGTCCTACGAGAGAGAGGAACTGATACCATGTTGACAGCAGCGAAGGGTGTTTTGGTGCAGTGTGATCCATCTATCCGAGCTCTTATCCTTCAGATAGACTCTAAGAGACCAGGAATAGTGCTAGAGGAGTTAGACGAGACTCACTTGCTTATCAAACAAGATCAAGTTAAGAATGTCAAAGAAGAGTTGAACAAGCTCTTGTCAAAGAATATTTACAATCCTATTGATGAAGATGCTCCATAGTGACCAGGTCGTGGAATATGAGAAAAAGAGAAGAACTGCGCTTTCAAGGGAAGAAACTGAAAAGCAAGACTACAAATAATCAGCTGAGCTTCAATATATTGAAGTGGTATATACGGACATTAGTTTCTCAACTTTTATGCTCTGAAGTGGGATCTTCATCAATATCATCCAAGATATTTTCATTGAAAACCACTTCACTACTCTGCTCAATAGCCAGCAACATCAAATCATTGATGAACCCAAACACAGTTTCAACCTCCATAAGGTCATCCAAATTTGCACGGGCCTTTTCGTCCACTTTATCTAGGTTTTCAAGCACAAATTTATAGAAGTTTTCATAAGTAGACACAATCAATGCTGCCAACGAGTCCATCAAGAATTTGATAATGTTTTCATCGTTAATAAAAATCTTGATTTCCTTGTAAGTGTTGGGGATTTTAATGATGAGGTTATCCTTGAACTTGATGTTACTCTCCACTGGATCTGCAACCGTGGCCTTATCCCCGAGTGTAATTGGTTGACAAATCAAATTGGATGCTTCCTTGATAAAATCATTAACGGCATTATTCAATTCGGATTCTATTTCATAGTTTGCGTCCATCATATCGCTAATTATCTTTGGCACGGATTTCTTCACTAATTCAATCAATCCATGCTCATTGAAATTAAACTCACCGTTTCTGAGAATAGTCCAAACTTCACTGATACCTCCGGTGAAGTCAATAGTATAATCTGTCCTGACGTATTGGATGTCAAAATTGGTCACCTGTGCTTTAAGGATAATCAAGTTTTTCAAATAATGTAATTTAGTATCGATTATTCCTAAATGGGTCAACGATAATTTGTAAAACTCACCTTTTAACAATATAATGCAGGCGTGAACAATATAGTGAGCTAAATCATCGAAAACAACAGAGTTGATCAACTCATAAATATTGGATAATAACGTTAAAGCCTTACCCAATGGAAGATAAAGCTCAGGAAAGAGATTCTCGGAATATTCAACATCTAACGGATTTATGATTTCATCATTTGACTTGTTGTTCTCAATTGAGATGCTGACATCAGATTGAGAAACATCCGTAGAAGCTCTTGGTCTAGAAGATTTTTTTCTTCTTCCGAGCTGTAAATCTTCAGGTTTGGGAATATACTTCATTAATTTCTGATCCACATAATTCTGGATTCTAAAGATTAATCTCGACTGCACATCGTGCAAGATTGGTTCAAATAGTTCTCCAAAATTTATGCTGATTTGTTGGCCAAGCCCTGATATATTTTCTAAGTCTTGAATTTGTTCCTCTTGCTCTTCGAACTCATAATACTTCTGTAACAAGGTAGTCAATTCGCATAGATGGCTTATGTTTGTTTCTCTCAACGTGACATGCCTTAAACTGTCATACAAAGGATCCAATAAGTTTTTGGCGAACTGATAAAATTGGGAATCAATATCAATATTCAATCCAAAAAAACTCTTGAATAATAAATACTCTTTTTCAGTTACTTTTTTGAAGAAAGAAATTTGATATTGACAAGATTGGACCAAATTCTTTGAAGTCAATGTAGAGGTGAGAAGGTTCTGAAGATATGTGTTTTTCGAAAAGTATAATTGAAGCAAACGAAGTCTTACCTGAAAATATTCGTTTGAAATTTCGTTCAACAAACCTTGATACTCAACATGATGTTCGATTCTGCTACTTATTTCAAGAATAAGCTCATTTAGTTGTGATCCATGCTCCCTGAGGTAGCTGTTGAATTCATTATAGATTAAGAGATCAATAGAAATTGATGATCCACTTTCTGAGGAAAGAGATTTGTTGACAGACTCAGACAATTTTTTGATCTCAGAGATGATAAAGTTCTTAATCAAGGTCAACGCCCTGGTCATACATTGCCTGAAGCGACTATTGTACAGTTCCACTTCCTTAAAGTCGGGATGTTGCTCAAAGAATGTAATGGATTCATCCAACTGATTTAAAATTTCATTCTTGAAAAAGTCTCTTCTTTGATTTACCAAGTGGAAACCGGACTTGGTCAAATGTTTGGCAATTATATCAAGGTTATCAAAATGCTTCAAATAGCTTTCGATCTGATCATACTTATTGGAATAAGAGATCTGAGTATCCAAAAGACTGCTTGATTCTCTGTCGAAGTCGATTGTTTCTGAAGTGATTTGATCATATTTCAAGGTTAATGTGTGGATCAAATCTAAGATCTCATCAGTTTCTTTGACATAGTCATTAATCTGAAGGGAGTTGATCTTACAGGTATCCATGAAGTTGTAGTGGTCATCAGTGTCCAATTCATTGATTTGAAGGATGTGATTTTGGTCAAGTAGACAGTCGTAGTTGAATGAATTGATGTAATCTGACCAGATCTGAGATGCTTCCGGAGTATTGAAAGGATATGTGATAAACAGAGAGCTTCTATTTTGAGGTTTATATGTGCTGTCCAAACTCAAAGATCTTGGTCTTGTTGTTACCTCCCTGTCTTCCCCTAAATTTAGATTTTCCTTGTACTTCGGAGTATCAATGGAGATACGCTCTATTATTGATCTGCTTCTGACTCTAGTCATGATGATCGAGGGACCCAACTGCTTAGATTCTTCTTCAATTGCCACTTCAAAGACCCTTACTAGAGATATGCCGATTGGATGCAGTACGTCAAAAAGAATCGATACGTGTGCTTTGGCAAAAGTAGGACTATTTTCGCTTCTGCACCAACATGCAGGACTATGAAGTCGCGTCTTGACACTAGATCTTGTTCAATACTTTCAGGATAATTCCAATTGGGAGATCAAATCTAAGTAACAAACTCGAAATGAGTGAAGATCCAAGGTATGCGGAAACAAATAAAGAAGATCTACTTACCGATGAATCGGCGGATGAGTTGAACGATCTCTTGAAAGAATTCGAAGCGAAATATGAAAAGATTCAAGAGAAGAAGAAGAGCAAGCTCATTAAGCAAGAAACTGAAGCAAAGGGTGAAAGACCACAGGTGAAATACGAATCGAAACATTTGCATAACCATGGTGTGAAAGATCCGATATCATACCTTAATAAGAGCCAGAAACCCCTTCATGAGGTGAATAATACGCGTGCTCCAGAAAAAGTACTGATTCCAAAGCAGTCAGCCAGTACTACACACGAGAACCGATCTAATAGTACAGCAGCAAAGGACAAAGAAAAGGCTTCTCTGTTTATCCAAAAGCTTTACCAAACGAATTTTCAGGAAGCATCTGAAAAGTACCAACGCATAGACTATTCCCTCAGAAAATTTGCATTTGAAGGAATTTCGGACATTAAATCCGAGAATCTAGATGTGGACGAAATAGAGACATACACCGGTCAATACTTGAGGAAACGATTTTTGTCGCTGGAGAATGTCAAGAAGATTATTCATGATACCGACCCCAGCATGAAATTTATAAAAATTGATAAACTTCTCGCAAAAGTTCATAAGGGGAATAACTTTCAAGAACCTATGTACAATAATTGGTGTTTTTGTGGTATAATAATAAAGAAATCCAATCCTAAAAGCACTAAAGGTAATTCCAAGTACTTGAAACTTAGCGTGGGTGATTTTCAACGGTCAATTGAGTTGATGATTTTCAGTGAAGCATTTAACCAATATTGGAAACTCAAAGTGGGAGATGTGATTTTTATTTTGAACCCAATAGTCAATAAGTTCCAGTTTGATCTTAACGATGGGCAGTCTAAAAGTGGATTCACATTGAAGATAGATGAGCACGGGTTGAATTCGATTCTAGAAATTGGTTCTGCAAGAGATTTTGGAACATGTACTTATGTCAATAAAAAAGAAAATAAGAGATGCGAAGACATCATAAATACCAAGAAGGCAGAGCTTTGTGACTTCCATTTGGAACTTAAATTCAAAACAGGACTGAAGAGAATGGAGCTCAACGGTAGTGTTCACATGAAGTCACCACAGAAGAATAAACAACATATGTACTTGGGAAATTCCGGAGCAAGTTTTATGAAGTATGACAAAACCTACAATGAAGATACCAAAGTTTACCTGCGGGCAAGTGAACTTTTCAAAAATCCAGATAAATATCACGATCCGAAGATGTTGAATAATTCAGAGAAACGTCGAAAAATCATGGATGCAAGAGCGAACAAGGTTTTGGAAGAGAAGTTGTCTGGCTTGTCGAACAACACTACTTTTAAGAGCTTGAACTTGATCAAAGAAAATAAGGCCGAATCTTCAAACCCCAATAAACTA
The DNA here is from genome assembly GCA_030571845.1 of Suhomyces yuchorum. Classification (NCBI taxonomy): domain Eukaryota; kingdom Fungi; phylum Ascomycota; class Pichiomycetes; order Serinales; family Debaryomycetaceae; genus Suhomyces; species Suhomyces yuchorum. The sequence goes on from JAJLYW010000041.1 coordinate 34,448, forward strand.
ATAGAACTAAAAAGCAGGGGACTTCCAAATAGTATGCTAAACAAGATTGGGTTTGATCCAACATTTAGCCACAGGTCTGAGGACCAAAGCCACACAAAAAAGAAAGAAAGGCTTGATAGAGTGAAGGAATTATATGACTTGAGTACCCTAAAGGCCAAGGATAGGTCATTACAATTGTCCGACAAAGATAAGAAGCTCCGGTCTCAAAAATGGCAAACAAACACCCGAACCCTTAAAAATTACCAGCAAAAGGTTAAACTGCTTCCCATAAATGGGGGTGAAACCGAAAACGTGTCTGTGTCTGATAAGGTTTGGAGAAACCCTGAGACCAGAACTAATAAGGTTTTACTCAGTGATGAAGAGTTTAGTGACAGCGATAGTGACTTGGATATTGAATTTGATACCGAAGAAATGAAACAGGCCTACAACAATAGAGTTCATCATGAATGAAGATAAACACCCCTACTGAACCAGCTATGCGTTTCTGATAAAGGTGCGTATTACAGGTTCGTGGTTGCGGTTGGTAAGACTTTGCGAACGGTCTCAAGCAAGAATTTGATAGGAGAACCACGAAGTTGCTAGGAACATTCTCGGCCACGGGGCTGATGGATGAGGTGCTTGCGGTACCACACTAGTCTGACAAGCAAGATTATGAACTTAGATAGGCAGGTGTTATCAGGGGGTGCCACCTCTGGAGTAACCTGCAAAACGGGGGCTCGGGTTCGGAGCTGAAGTGGGAAGAAGCGGTAATAATAGACTTCCAAGAGAAAGGCTTAATTCGGCATTGACCGGTGAAGGTTTGAGTCAATTTTGGAATTCAGGAACTACAACAAATGTTAAAAATCTATGACATTCCAATAGTAGGTTGGAGGTAGGCCTGCTACCCAATAAATAAATATATAACAATATATAATTAACAGCATTAGCGAATGAAAGGCAATTTCGAGCATGCCAGATTGTTTATGCTTGGTAGGCCACATGCTTAAAAGCACGCATGCATAAGTAGCCCAATAAATCACAAATAAATAAGAGAATGATAGGGAATGCAATCAACATCAAGAGGCCCACGGAGGCACTGGTCAAGGTGTTTTCCACGCGGTACAACAATGGGAGCACACCATGTTGCAACATGTTCAAGTTAGATAAGGAGTTTCCCGAAAGTGAGATCATGGCTGGTTGTAGGTGTATGTGTAGGAGGATGGTTCCAATGAGCAGGAGTATGGGTAATGCACCAAGTGAGAGGGTCAAGCACTGAGATCGGAGAGGTTCGTGGGATACGGATTCCGTCTGGGATGGTTCACGGCTTGTTAATCACTGGCGGGACCTGGCTCTTATATACCAGCGATCCTAGGGCCCTGTTATAATTTTATACATCTGTGTGAGTGAAAAATCCCTATCCTAACCTGCAAACGTGCCTCCTGTGGCGATTGTTCGGGGTTAAAAAATAAACTTGGTGTAATTCTTGTTACCCGGCCTCCTTTTTTCCCGCCGGTTACCCGGCCCCGACCGTGGTACTTTAACGAGGCCATCACAAACTAACAAACTCTTCATGTTTCTTCCACAATATTGAGCAATCGGTATGTAAGAGCTTATTGGTGATGATGCAAATTTCATACTTATCTACATTACTTGATCCTCATGAAATAAACCGGTGTCTGAATACTTGCTCGAGCACTACTAACATTAGACCACAGTTGTAGTTAAGACACACTTGCAAGGGCCCCACGGACAACCACGGGTGGACCCAACCGGCCCATGCCATGCCAAACCGCTGACGCCCTGTATCCGTGGCCGATCACTCCGGAGGAAGGGAACTCTTGGGATCCCGTGCCTCATCTCGTAAATCACTCTAAAACAGTGCAGAATTCGTGGCACATTTTTCACTGCGCTGAATTGGGAACAAAAAGAACTGCCACCAGCTTCCCAATAAGATGCGGGTTGCCTTCGGATTCGGATTCGGATTCGGATTCGGATGCGAATGGGATACCAATTCGGAGGCCAAACACTGGGGTGGATTCGGAACCGCAACGGCCCCGAAATTCCGAGAATGGCTGAACTGACTCCTGAGCGGGACATGGCTCAACAGACCACACCCCTGGTTCCGTGGCTGCCGTGTGGTTGTTATCAGCAGAATGCCCATCAATTACACAGCCATCCCTCCTATGATGGACCATGGCCCTTGTGCACAGAAAGAGGTCCGAGGCGGGTTCGGCAAGGAGGAGCGACTCTGCAACAATCTTGTGAACTGCGCCGGGGTGCATCGTACCATGGGGAATAACAATGCATGCAGATGTCCGTGGCCAACCAAGACTCAGTGTGGTCCAGGTTCATATCATCTGGTTGCATTCATCTGATATTGCTATTGTTTTTGATGCGACAATTACAGGTTGGGTGGGTTTTGCATAATTATTTCGTTAACTGATAGTGGGGCACGATTTGTCCCAAGTGTAGGGTCTTGCCTTGCCGAGGCTCTTGTGTCAGGGTGGTGGTCGAAGGTGCCAGTGCTACACAAATCACCACACCCTGGTCAGCCCGTAGCGAACCAGAGTGACTCGGAGTTATGGGAGAGACCTGGAGGCTGGATCGTGCATATGTCCTCGGTGGTCTTGCAACTTATCAGCAGATGGTCTGGTGGACAAAGGGATGCGCAACCTGTAAAGTGGAATCCCTGTGGTGGTCCCTAGCATAATCTCTCTGGTGCGATGATGTGTTTTTGTGGCACGATGGACCTGAGACCGAGGGTGCACCTCCACACCGCCTGGTCTAGGAGCCAGCTGCCAAGATGGGAGTGAACCCTTGCGTGTCTGTTGCGGCTGGCCACCAACCCTGCGGACATACAGCTCCACAGCGGGCCACGGTGGTGTGTGTTGGTTTGGGGCCCATTCGAGTGGTAATCAAGTGTGTTATTGTGTGTAATTAAGGTTTTGCAGCTTACTCAAACTTGCATCACCTCACACAATCGTTTTGCTGGTTGTTTCGATACATTCCTTCCCTTACAGACAGTGAACCAATTCTGGCCATGTGGTGCTGGTTGCACCACCGAACTCCGAATACGGCCAGTTTCCTCACCTTTGCGAGCGGTCTACTTCGTGGGATGCGTGGATGTGGTATTTGGTGGCGCCAGAACCACACAACTTGTCAATAGGGACAGTCGAAACAAGCAATCGCTTCGATTGAAAACACCAGAAGAGGCTCTGTTATGCACCAAACAGGCACCAGAGTGTTACAGAAGGTTCGGATGTCGAAACGGGCTGTTTGAATTTGCTGAGCAACTTACTATTTTAATTTTTGCAATAGAAGGTGAAAAGTCTAGACGTGCAATCCCCTACTTGGGATTGAATTTGGGATCATTTGAGACCTTTATAACAAAAATCCACCACACACATAGCTTCTTGGTTATTTAGTTGGCATGCTATACGATCTGAGGAGGAAGTAAGGAGTACTTGATGGTGAGAAACTCGTGGCTATCCCAGGGCGCGATTTTATGAAATTCAAAACAGGCTTGACCCCAAGCCAAAACACCGAATTAGTATTCTTCTATTATTTACTATCTCAGATTAGTATGGGTGCCTATGCAATTATTTACATGTTCATTCAACCAGAAGGTACTACAACGAAATCGCCTGGTTAGCTCAATCGGTAGAGCGTTTGACTCTTATGTAAGATATCAAAAGGTTGCGGGTTCGACCCCCGCATCGGGCTTTCTTTTTAATTTTTTCTTTTTGGTACCCGCTAGCGTATTTTTCTGTCTATCTCTTCCTTAGTGACAGAGCCGCATCTGATCTTATCAAATATCATCTTCAATTTCTACGCTCAAGTAGACGTTAAAACTTCCCCAAAAGAACATTCAGCTTATTGGCTCAAGGCTTGTGATGAATAAGAAGGAGGTCGCCACAGGCGAAGGGTTGGTCGAAACCTCCCATAGAGCAAACGATGATACCATGAGTTCAGTATCGAGTGAGTCAGTGCCTTCATCCAACGAAAAATGGAGTATTTGGAGAGGACTTTCCGAAGCATCCCGTCGTTTGGATGCTTTGGGAGTTGAAACAAGAGGTATCGATAGAATCGAGCCATGGGAAAGATCCACCAACAAGTTCAAGCAGTTCATCTCCGTGGTGGGATTATGGCTCTCCGGATGTGGAGGGTTGAGTTCTATGTCATCGTTCTACCTTGGACCTTTAGTGTTCCAGCTAGGCTTGAAGAACACCTTAATTGCAGGAATCGTGGGAGAAACCTTGGGATGTGCCATCGCAGCATACTGTGCCATGATGGGTCCTCGTTCAGGTTGCAGACAAATGGTGGGGGCAAGATTTCTTTTTGGATGGTACTTCGTTAAGCTCGTGTGTTTGGTGAGTATTGTTGGTGTTATGGGTTGGTCTGTGGTCAACAGTGTTGTTGGAGGCCAGATATTGGCTAGTTTGAGTAACGGGAAAGTGTCAGTTCCCGTAGGAATTGTGATTATTTCGGTTCTTTCGTTGTTGGTGGCCATCGGTGGTATTAAACAATTAATGAAAGTGGAGGCCTTCCTTAGTGTACCAGTGAACACTGCTTTCTTATTACTCTACGTTGTGGCTTCCAAGAAATTTGGCCACTTGACCTGGGAGGACGCAATTACCGATGGTCCTTCCATCAAGGGTAATTGGTTAACGTTCTTTTCGTTGTGTTATGCCGTCACCTCTACTTGGGGATCTATTGCTTCTGATTACTACATTCTTTTCCCTGAAAATACCGGAGACTTGCATATTTACTTCCTCACTTTCTTTGGAATTTGGATCCCCACAACATTTGTTGGAGTGGCAGGACTTCTTATCGGTAATGTTGCGTTAACTTATGAGCCATGGGGAGAAGCTTACGAGCGGTATGGAATGGGTGGCTTACTTAATGAAGCCTTCAAACCTTGGGGTGCTGGAGGTAAATTCTTCTTGGTGATTATTTATCTCCTGTTGATTTCAAACAACATATTGAATACTTATTCAGCAGCCTTTGGCGTGCAATTAGTTAGCAGAAACTTGGCAAGGATCCCTAGATGGTTGTGGGCAATTGTTTTGACAGTGATTTATTTCGTTTGTGCATTCGTTGGTAGAAATAAGTTTGCCACCATCTTGGGCAATTTCCTTCCAATGGTGGGTTACTGGATCCTGATCTACTTCATTCTTTTGCTTGAAGAGAACTTGATCTTCAGAACCGATAGATTTATCCACCTTTACAAAAAGGAATTTTCTGAGGTTAACACTAACAAACCAATCAACCTCTACACTCCTAGAAAGCAAAACTACAATTTCGACATCTGGAACGATTACGACAAGCTCACCCAGGGAATTGCTGCCACTGCTTCCTTTGTTGTGGGTGCTACAGGTGCCGCAGTAGGAATGGCACAGACTTATTGGACTGGACCCATTGCTAGAAGAATTGGTGGCGAAGAAGGTGGAGGAGATATAGCCATGTGGCTTTGTATGGGCTTTTCAGGCTTGGTATATCCATTTTTGAGATATTGGGAGTTGAAGAAGTTCGGAAGGTAGAATACCCTACTAGAAATGTTTATAATTTGATAGAGTTAATAATTAATGAATAGAATCCAGAGCTGAATGGATGCAGGATAGTATTTCATGACCAGGACAGGCCACTTAATTGCATGAGCGTGCCAATTAGTTAATTGATCAAATAACCCTCTCTCCAAGAACTAAGAAAAAAAAACACCAAATTCATTCCCATGATCAATTTCACAGGAGGATGACGAATAATAGTGCTACACATCAAAGAATGAAGTACTGCACAGCTTCACAAACGTCAGAGAACCAGAGGTCCCCGAGGTCCCAGTCAACTAGAAACCTCGTAATGTTGTGATGACTCCATTTCTACAATACAGCCAGAGTCACATTTACCGTCCTTTTGTGTCTGGACCAGTCCATGCGAGGACCCCGTACTTGGGGGCACCTTTACCCCACCGCACCCCACCTGCTGCAATAATACGAACCAATTTTATTGATTGCATTGAGCCTGCTGGACCCGATTGTTACGCGATTGGATGGATCTGCCCTTTATCGATTATTCAGGGTCCTCATTCTGGTAATGAGTCACTGTTCTAATACTGCCACACTTACATGCCCGATATGATTGACTCGCGCTGTAGCGTTTGTTATCACAACAGGTGGCACATTGCATTGTTGTCCTTGGCGTATTGTGACCAACGGTCGTGCATTAGTTGAGCTGTGAGATTATGCAACTGGGGTTTAGGAACTATCCAGGGAACAAAATGGCGGGGAGCTGGGCCAGGGGCCATAGTCACTCGAAATACCCAACGGGCCAGAACGCGGCCCGGTGCTATCTTTACCATGCACCCACCGATCACCATTAAAGGATTGGTCAGGGGTCAATCCGAATGGTGGGGTGCCTGGAACTTGGAAAGAGAACACTCGGGCCGATTTCGCCTACCTGCGCTCCGTTCCCACACCCTATTAATAGCATGGCCTGGTGACCTGGGAACCTGTACCAGAGGCTTACCAGCGATATTCGTCATCCGAATTACTAATGTTTGCTGGTGGAATTCTCAACTCAGCAGCACACCTTATCTAATCCATCAATCACCAGTTCCTGTTGTGCTTTGGTGCCCAGAAACACCACCAGCACCGTGGCCAGCTGCTGGGGTCATGTACTTGGCGCACTGACCCCCCAATGTCCGCCTGCTATCTAGGTGCTGAAGAATGGTCAATCATGCCTGTTAGGACCCTGGTCCCCAGCTTGTTCCACCAGCGCAGTGCTATCAGGTTCGCATTTCCATAGGGTTCTATCGCTTCCCCGGATTTTGTTCCATGACTCATGCGCCTAACTGTATGTAGACGAACCTCCCCATCGCCTGTGCATTTACGAGCATGCCGTTTCTGGCTGTGGCTCAGCGAGCCTTGCTTAGTTATGTGATGAAGCTCCCTAACGGTGCCGACCTACTAGATGTAAAACGGGTCTAAACCACCCATCTAACTCAACCAAACCATCCCTCGACTCACGGACCCCCTGCCGTTAGTCGTTCTGGATCAGTTTTGTCTCTCGTAAATCTCCTCCTCGCAGTCCGTAATTCAGCCTTTCCCGCGGGTCGGGATAGCCGAGTAAAAACCAAATCTGATACATTGTGGTGGATCGAAATCGGTGGATAAAACCACGGTGTTTAGCAACATCTTCCAGCTTAGAAATCATTTTTGACTCACAGGAATTGTTGACGTGTCAAGCAAAGTTCGTAACTACCAAAGTGGAAAACAGATACACTATTTAAAACTCCTGAGGGCCGTCCCACTGTCTCACGCCCCAACTCCCTAGCGCTCAATGGGCCATTTCTCCAGACATACCGTTGGATCCACCGCCATCGAGGGCCAGCCTCTTAAACGCACCCCTAGCCTTCAAAGCACTCAGAACCAAGATGACTACTTCAAACTTCCCGTCAAGCCAGAAAGCCCGCCCCCAGTCATCAAAGAGGAACCCATCTGGAGTATCTTACCTTCCTACCACATGTACACCGAGTCCATTCAGCGGAACTTGAGTGTGCCCGATCTGGACAACAATGAGGAGCCTCCGGCTTACGGCAGCTCCACGTCCGTTTCGGTGGTCTCTGGTAACACAGAACCCGAGAACGTCTTGACGCCAGGCACCTCGTTGTTGCCTCTCACCGTTGCATCCAGCGAAGAAACCCATCTTCGTGCTGAGGCGGGCGATTTCATTTTGGCAGATGAGAGCTCGGCTTCATGGCAGGAAACCATTCTAGACAACGTGCTCAAGCTTAAGAACTTGACCAACACAGGAAATGCCGTTTCAGACTCCGTTGACATCAAGATCCATTTCACGAAGGATTTGTGTAAGATCGGAGAAAAACCCGAACACATTGATCCATCATTATTCGAATATAAAGAAGGAGACTATCTCAACGGTTACGTTATTATTCGCAACCTCGGTGATGAACCCATTCCATTTGAAATGTTGTATCTTATTTTTGAAGGAAAAATCATCGTCAGCAATAGAGCTAATGCAGCAGATAAGAAACCAGTTCTTGCAAGAAAGTTCTTGGAAATGTTTGATTTCTTCGCTTCTTGGAATGAAGCCAACATTAATCGTTTAATTGGAGAAGATTACTGTCCTCTAAAGCATAATATGTTGATAGATCCATATGATAATACTTGCTGTTGTTTTGGCGCAGATAAAATGATCCATCCAGGTATGCCATACAAGAGATTCTTCACTTTCAAAATCCCCAAGGTTCTCCTTGATTCTGAATGCAATGCACATAATTTATCCTTACATATCGAAATGCCCCCCACGATTGGTTCTTCCAAATACGAAAGTGAGTCGCCTGGTGCGAATAAAGTAAAGGACTTTTCAATAATTGATACTGCAGTTTCGTATGGTGTAATGGTGAGATTTATCGGAAGAAAATCAAAATACAAGGTCAATCCTGATAGCTTCCGTTCAAATGAAACAATTTTAGTCAACTCCAAGGGTGATGAGTATATGATTTTGAAGGAATCCTGGGATAACATTCGTGTGGTTCAACAAAGTAAACCAATCTCCATCTCTAAGAAAATGGAATATAAAATTTTGCATGATAATCTTTACAATCGAATCAAACAGACAATTGATACTGGTAACCAACTTTTGAAATCATTGAGAGAACAAGATAATTGCTCCGCATTGGAGATTGCGAAACAACTCGCTCAAAAGGAATTGGAATACGCAAAATTCAAACAGGCATACGTTAAACAAATAGATAGGATCAGAACAAATAATGAGTACAAGTTTATTAGAGATATTGTTACCTGCAATCCTATCATCAAGAAAAGTCTAACTGGAGCTCAAAAGTCGATGGGAAATATCAAATTAACTGTTCCACAAGGCCCTTACGTGATCGATTACATCCCACCCAGAAGGTATAGAAATATTCCGGTATCACAAGAACAAGAAGATAGTTGGCACGTCAATGTTGATTTAGATTTTGCATATGAATTGAGTGATATGATGGATTCTAAGAGCAAATTGCCCGTTGACATCAAGGCGATCAATACTGAATTGATCGTGACAACCATACGCTCAGACAAACATCCAATTGCTATTGAGTTCAGCCATGAACTCATCTTCAATAAAGTTGCTTCAAATGATACATTTTTTGATAATGATACATTCACTAACGTTATGATCAAACCTATGAAGAAGTATTGCCATGAGGTGAAGAATCTTTTACAGGAATTGGGCTCTGAGAATTTCAAAGTTGAAAGGCAATTGGTGGAGGATATGTGCAGTGTGGCACATCTCCATGAAAAGTCACTTAACTTGAGTATTGATGATGTCAAGGTTGAGGATCCAACCACGGACATCGTTCATAACCAAGTCAACTCGAAGTCAATATCTGCCATCAGATGGAATTTCGATGAAAGCGCAAGAACTTTCAGAAAGCGCCTCAACTTGAAATTGGATTTGACTACAATGAAATTGAAGGATAACACAACCAGAAAGATGACGAGAGCGAAGTCCTATGATGAATTTAACCTTGTTCCCAACTTCCAGTGGTGCTACCTTGGTCGCTGGTACCAAATCAGAATCCAAGTACAGCTTACCAACAACAAATTCATGTATGTTAAAGTCCCAGTTCATGTACATAAAAGCTAGCTAGTTCTAGCGAATTCGATGGACATGAAAAATATGCCATTTGCTTCTGCAACTAATACATAATAATATTCGTTTCTGTGCGTAGATCTTCGAAACATTTCTACTGGTGGATGTGGCTGTGACATCCGATTTTTGTAGATACATGGCCACCATGTTAGATCTATGGAGATGAGATACCTGGAATACCATATGAGGTGAATGTGAAAATTCGACCTGCGCCACAGACCCCTTTACCCTGGTAGATGTAGCAGATTGAGGACACCGTTCCTGAATAGTTGTTCTACGCATAAGGTGTTATGACGTATTCTCCTGCATAATCTGATGCAACAAAACATTCGCTACATTTGCAGCCACACGACAATTCCATAGCAATAGCAATCGTTAACTGTACCTGGCAGCCTGGCTCTTCACTGTGGCAGAGGGTCTGGGGGCCAGTGCTTGTCACCACATTGTTTTACAAGGAACTTGGAATTTTGTGGCTGTTTCGGCCAACCCTGTAATGTCGTTGACACAGCAATGATACCCACAGAACCAACTAGTCACGTACCAGCAAGCCACCGTGCAAACTGCCGTCTATGATGATAGCAACGTGGCACAGCATTTGAACCCCTGTGGCTAATTTTGTTGCTGGAAAGAAACTATAAAGGGATCGGTGAATCTCGTTTCCAGATCATCAGTTTCATCGAAGACAAATCAACACAAAATGGGATTAACAGACAAAATTCAATCTAAGTTAGGCAAATCAGATTCCGGTAAGGAATTCAACGACTTTGACAAGAAGGCCGGAGATCACTTCGGTAAGGACAACTTGACTGGAGAAATCCAGAAGCAGTATAAGGATGGCAACATCTCTAAGGAAGAAGCTATCAAGCGTGCTGATGCCTTGGACAAGCAAGGTGGACAATACGTTGGACGTGATAACTTGAGTGGAGGCGAACAAGGAATTGGTTCCAAGTACGGTGGCAGCTCTTCGCACTCTAAAGGTGCTGCTGCCGGTGCTGGTGCTGGTGCTGCCGGTGTTGGTGCCGGTGCTGCTGGCGCTGGAGCAGCGGGCCACTCCAGTCTGAGCGACGCATATGCCAAGGACTCTACTTATGGAACTGGTAAGGATTCATACGGTTCTTCTGGTAAGGACTCCTATGGTTCTACTGGCAAGGACTCCTATGGTTCTACTGGCAAGGACTCCTATGGCTCTACAGGCAAGGACTCCTATGGCTCTACAGGCAAGGACTCCTATGGTTCTACTGGTCATGGATCTACTGGTCATACCACTACCGGCCACGGAACCAGTCATGGAACCACCCATGGAAGCAACCATGGCTCCACTGGTTACGGTTCTACCAACCAAGGTTCTACTGGTGCTTATGGGTCTTCAGGTAAAGATTCTTACGGCTCTTCTAACCAAGGATCCACCGGTGCTTATGGTTCATCAGGAAAGGATTCCTATGGATCTTCTACCGCTGGCACTACTGCAGGTCACAGTTCAACCGGCCATGGCAACAGCTATGGAAGCGGTGCCCAAGAATCTTATGGCTCAGGAAGCCACAGTTCCCATGGTAAGGATGCTGCATTAGGAGCAGGTGCCGGAGCAGCAGCTGGTGGAGCAGCCTATGGGGCTTCTCAACATGGATCTCATGGATCTCATGGCCACACCACTTCTACCTCGGGTAACCACTCGACTTCCGGAAACCAGTTTTCTGGCTCTAGCGATCAGTACACTTCCTCAGGTAACCACTCATCTGGCTCGGGTAGCAACTACACCACTTCCTCAGGAAGCCACGGACAAACCAGTCATGGTTCTGGTCACAGCCAAGGTAACACTAAGAGTGGATTGGGTGGTTTCTCCACTGGTAACGACCAATTGGATTCCAAGATTTCCAAGTTAGAACCTCAGGTTCAAGAAAAAGCCAAGAGTGCCTTCAACCAAGGTTACAACGATGCCAAGGATGCATTTAAGGCCTAAATATATTTATGATAGTGAATGAATATGCAAGTAACTACAATTTTCACATGTAGAAATTTTATTCAATATTCTGGTATTTCGTGATTATATTAACTAGAACAACTACATTGAAGCATTGAAAACTCTTCACCGATTTCCCCTTGCATAATCCATTTCTCTTCAACATCCTTCAAATCTTCACCCCATTTACTCATATCATATGGATTCATACTCATCTTTTCAAGTTTTTTCAAATAAGAAAGATCCTGTCCATTACTCTCTTGAGTTTTCTCAATGACTTGATCAAGGATCCAATTTCTAGGTAAGAAGAGTGGATTGAAGTTTTTACTCAGCGTCCTTTCATGCTTCGGGTCCAATTTTTTGGATTCCAATATAAATGATCTGTAAAGTCCAAGCCAGCTTGAAATCTCTTCTATTAACTCCTTCTTATCCATTGTATTTTCAATTGATTCCTCAAAGGTGGGCTTCAAGATCATCTCTGCGATAAGTTTTGGGTTAAATTTTGACTCATCTTCAAATTCAACTTCTTGAATAACCAAGAAAAATTTATTAAAATCACATTGTACTTTGTGAAGCATATCAAGCATTGGATATATCAATTCTTCATTTGCTTTTTCAGGGGTTTGAGGGTCAATCAACTTAGTGGAAAGTCCCAATCTTGAAAAGAATGTTTCTACGTATTTCTTGGTAAATGCATACCTGTAGATTTCACCACCTGTTTCAATGACTTTGGTAGCTCTGGTGATGATTTTTTCCTCTATTTCGGGGGTTATTTCATCTCGAACTTCTGATTCGAAGAATTGTTCATCTCCAAGACATTCAGCCAAATCCTCACCAAACCTTGTCAAGTTCCACCAGATCGCCGTTGGGGTGTTTTTATACCCATATCTAGATTGATGATCCTCCGAGTTAGGAGTGTAGTTGGGATCAAATCTATCCATGATTGAGAATGGACCAAAATCCATAGATAATCCCAACACAGATGTATTATCAGTATTAAGCACTCCATTCAAGAAGCCGTAGCATTGCCACATTGCAGTAGTGGTTGCATTTCTGATAATCGTTTCAAAATAAAATTTGTCATACTTGCTAAGCTCTCCAATTATTTTTTCATCATTGGTGAAAGACTTAATTTTCAGGATCTCCTTCCAATTATGGAATTGCTTTCCATCGTAAGTGAATAACTCATCAATCACGTAATTTATCAATGATTTGATTCCCTTGATATCTCCTCTCCATCTATACAAGTCAAAACTTCCTAAACGAATCCACAGCTCAGCGAATCTGGAAACAATAGCACAAGTTTCTGCACCATATCTTTGAGCATAGGTTTGTGGGAGGTACGTCAAGGATAAAGCTCGAGTGGAAGGAATTCCTATTGCATTCAAGTGCTCAGAAATGATATACTCCCTAATAGAAGATCTTAACACTGCTTTGCCATCGGCAAAACGGGAGTAGGGTGTTTTACCAGATCCTTTCAATTGTAATTCATACATCTCACGATTAGAACAATTCAGCAAATCAGGGTTATGGGAACTTTTGGAAGGCTTCTGAATCTCGAAAAGGTTGGTCACTCTACCATCACCCAATTGTCCAGCGAACTGACCGAATTGCCACCCAGCATAAGCTTGGGCGTATGGAAAAGGATACCCATTCTTTTCAAAGTTAGGGTTCTGATACACTTGACCACTCAAAATGTCCTGATAGCGCAGATCTGAAGTCTGACCAGGATCCAAACCCAAATCTCGCATGGCACGCTCACTTGATGTGAGATAGAGGTATTCTTTTCGTTGTTCTGGAAGGGTCCATGAGAATCCTCCCGACTGAAGTATTCTGGGTGTTCTGATGATGTTCTTTTCGTTCTGGTAGGCGACCTCTTTAGATCCAATGCGTCCATCAGGAGCCAACGCCTTTGTGAACGTTTGGAACTTCGGGATCTCCCAAAGTTTCGATTTTTGAACCATTGAAGAAGTAACCTGCAGCAACTTCATCTTGTAGTGGAGGCGCATTCTGATACTGTCTGGAAAAGGCAGTTGATGTGCAGGTAATCTCACTACCTGAATAGGCCCATCAACTCAAATAATAGAACTTCTTGGAAGGAACAGTCCTAGGCAGAGCTAGTTGCTCGGATAGTTCAAACCAAAACAAAACAAGGCATCATGATGATTTATGAGGTAACCAAAGATAGGGGAAGTTATGAATCAAGCATACCCTAAGCTCAGGACATGAAAAATGCTATAAAATTTAAAGAAAAAAGAGGCGAGCAACCCCGATAATATTGCTTAGGAATGAATTCGAGACAGGGTACACACTTGGATCTCCTAATTTTGCAACTTGTCTCTCCTCAATGCTAGACTGATCACTCGAACAGCTACTCTTCCTCACAGTTTCCCTTCAACATGCACAAACCAAAAATTCTGACACAATAGACCAATTGCTCTAAATACACAGACCGGAAATAAGAGAAAATCTCGATGTTTGCAACACATCCAGCCAGTACCACTTTTCCAATCCCAAGAATCTTATCTTCCCACTCCTAAGAGAGTCACGTGATAACATACGCGATCTCGATCGCGTGTTAAAATTGTAGCCCACCTTCATCCACTAGCCAATGAGTATCATAAGGACGGTCAAGCGTGATAAGGTGAAGATCCTTGTTGGGTCCACTCTACTTCTATTCATATTCCATTTGGTGTTTTCCTCATATGGCAGTGATCACATTGCAAAATTGAAGAATAAAGTTGCTCCTTCGTATGCCACTTCAGACAGTGAGACCACAGACCACCATCCTGATTCCAACTTCGGATCGGGAGCTCTGAAGTCTCCTACCCTGATAGATACCAAGGTGTTGAGCTCTATTCGTGATTACACCGTTTTCTTCAACGGGATGGAGGAATTCGCTATCAAATCTCCCTCCATCAAGGGCAAGTACATCCACGAGAAGGACGGTGCAGCCAAGGAAGTTTTCTCAGGAGATGAAAAATTCTTGTTCTCCAAGGAGTACTTGGAAACCAGATTAGACATCAGTGATACCCTCTTCCACGAACTCAAGGATTCCCACACAAGATATGTGGACATGCACATGAATAAATTAGTGGAGAATTACGGTTTAAGCACCTTTGGTAACATTTTGGCTACCGATCCAGAATGGGCCACATACCACGGCTCTTCGGGATACGTTTTGATTGGTGGTGGTGAATACAGTTGGTTATCTTATCTTGTGATCAAGCAAATGAGAAAGAACGGATCTAAGCTCCCAATTGAGTTGTTCATCGCAACCGATGAAGAGTACGAAAGAGAATTCTGTGAGACCTTGTTACCAACTTTGAATGCTAGATGTAACTTGTTCGATAGCAGTTTGGCCAGGCAATTAAAAGAAAAGTTCAATATTGGAGGTTATCAATACAAAATGCTTGCGATTATGAGCTCTAAGTTTGAGAACGTTTTATACATTGATTCTGACAATTTCCCTACAGTGGATATTGATTATTTGTTTGAATCCAAGGCATTCTCGACCAACAACTTGGTTATTTGGCCAGATGCATGGGCCAGAACCACCAATCCTAAGTTTTACGACATTGCTGGCGTCCCAGTTCACGAAAGGAAGGTCAGAATTAACAAGTACGACCAGAAGCAGGCTTTAGACTCAGGATCAGCAGAGACTAAACCTTTGAGTGAATACAGCTTCAAAGATTCTTGGTACCATACATTCGAGGGAACTTTGCCTGATCCTTCATCCGAAACGGGTATGCTTATGATAAACAAAACTTCTCATTTGAAAACCTTGCTTTTATGCTTATACTACAATGTTTTTGGCCCTTCATACTATTATCCATTATTCACCCAAGGATCTGCTGGAGAAGGTGATAAGGAAACCTTTATCGGTGCCGCTCATGTTCTTCAAGAACCATGGTTCCAAGTTCTCAAACAATTCAAGTGGGTAGGATACTTCAAGGAAACCGATTCCTCATTTACCGCCAAATCTTTAGGTCATTTCGATCCTGATCAGTCAAAAGAACACGAGAACGATGAAAAAGAAGTTGATCTTGTTTTCATGCATTTGTCCTACCCCAAGTTCTATCCAAATTGGCTCGCAGACAACCACGAGCTTGTTTATGAAGCCAGTGGCAATCACATTCGTATGTACGAGTCCATTTATGAAAATGTGGGATATGATTTCGACCTTCGTGTTATGCAAATCTTTACCCAAGCGTTGTGTCCCAACTACTACGATGAAGCGGGAAATGCTATTGACGAATCAGGAAATACCAACGAAGAGTACATGGCACGCTACTTGAACAACGTCTTAGTTGATGAGGAAAAGAACACCAAAAGATGTAAAGAAATATTTATTCCACATTTGAAGTGGTTGAAGGAGACCACAAAGTACGAGCTTTAAGCAATACAATAGCATAAGTATCAGTAATGTAGAAAACTCTTTATGCGGTTCTACGAGACCCACATTTCTTTCACTAGTTGCCGGCTTTGTCATTTGCTCTATACCTTCATTCATGATTTCGGGGGAATGCGAATGGAAAGTGAAAAGGACAACAAGAAGTAACGCATAAGAGAAGATCAAAATGCTTAGAAACTGGTTTCCTTGCAAGAATCCTTCCCACAAGAATTATCTCAATTGCCGAACAGAAGTTTCCAAGATAGTCAATGAAGCAAGGAGCAACATTTGTGGCTACCTAATCCTGTCAAAGTGACCAAAAGAGTGAAACCAAATTATGCAAGGAGAGTCACAGCAGGATGTCGCATTGATATCTTCGACAAATGCTATTGTTCGCACCAAATTTCGAGTAATCGAACGTATGATTTCTCATGAAAAGGGTGGCAGAAGCTCACAAAACTGTCCAACTAGGACAATTGTGACAGGGAGAGCCTGGAAAATAAATAAGATGCAGGCCAAAATGCTAACCCATCAAGTGATTACAAATCAAGGGATCCGGGAAGATCTTTTACTGACCACCAAACCCCAACTTACAAACCCCCCACACACGCACGATTTCGAAGAATTGTCACCATCCACCCTTCTAGAGAGAGATTCCTATTTTTATTCTACTGGTGCAACTGCACAAAAATTAGTTGCTAGACCCTCACTGTCTTTATTTTGCATAGCATTTTCCCACCCCAGGACAAAATTCATTCTTTGTCAAGATGTGGATATCATACCCCTAGTCTCTCGTGCTGACACACAAAAGGCAACGGACACTTCGGCCTAATTCCTCAAGACCCTTCTAAAAGCGACAGGATTTGCCAAATGCTTTCCTATTATGCAGGAACCGATCTGCGAAGATCTTCGAATTGACACATTATGTGCACACCTTGCAGTTGGTATTATTGTATCTACAATCCAAAGTCCTGCCCCATCTCCAAGATGATCGACTGTTCCGTCCCGTTTCACTTTTTTCGTATCAGCAAGTTTCTGGTGAGTGCCATCGGATAATCAAATAAATAGCTCGACAGATCCAACCCACTCATTTGGAGCTGTTGCACTCATTTGGAGCTGTTGCAGAAGCTATCAAATTACATCGAGGAGATTGTTCCCTACTAGCCAGTATCAACATGTCCTTAGCACAAACACAACCCAGCATATCAAATGATATGATGAAAGCTTCAGACGTCCAGGAGGTCATTGAGGCCACCTCAGTTGAGCTCCCCGATTCACAGGATGACAACCCAGTATCTCGTCCTTCGCCGGCATACGATGAGATATCCACTCCTAGGGAGTTGGGGTTCTTGCTAGTAATTTGCTTATCCCAACTCATAACACAAGCATCTGTGGCACAGACCATGAATACCTATATGTTCATCTCGAAGGATTTGGGAGTGGAGGGCCTGTTGGGAGATATTGCTTGGTTTTCTGCTGCCTTCTCCTTGACCGTCGGTACGTTTATTTTGGTTTCGGGCCGTTTGGGTGACATGTATGGGTACAAGAGGATGTATCTCGTTGGACACGCTTGGAGTTTTTTTTGGACATTAATGGCAGGGTTTGGAGTTTATGTTCCGTCCCAAAAATATTTCCAGGTAATGAGGGCAATGCAAGGAATTGGTCCAGCAATTACTATGCCTAACTCTCAAGCACTTTTAGGCTCATACTATCCTGATATCCCTAAAAAGTTCATTTTCATGGCACTCTTCGGGGCCACAGCTCCTACCGGTTTCGTAATTGGTGTACTTTTTGCCGGTTTGTTTGCACAAGTTGCCTGGTGGCCATGGTGCTTTTGGGCTGGCTCAATTGCTTCATTGTTCACTGCCTTAGTTGGATTTTTCGTGATTCCAAAGAACATAGGAACCAAAACAAGTGGAAAGTTTGACTGGTGGGGTTCTGTGACCGGTGTCACAGGTTTGATTTTGATCAACTTTTCCTTAAATCAAGGTCCAACTGTTGGCTGGGATACACCTTACGTTTATGCATTATTTATTGTTGGTTTTCTTTTTGTTGGGATCTTTTTCTATGTTGAAACAAAGGTTGAAGACCCACTTCTCCCAGCAGATGTTCTCAAGGGTGAAACTGGATTTGTTCTTGGCTGTATCTCTGCTGGATGGGCGTGTTTTGGAGTTTGGATATTTTACACTTTCAGATGGTCCTTTGATGTAGATCATCTTAGTGCAGTTACTTCTGCGGTTCACTTCATTGTCTGCATCCCACTGGGTTTCTGTGCTGCTCTTACATCTCAATTTTTGCTTAGAAAGTTCCCTCTGTCTTGGGTAATGATCTTAGCCATGTTGGCATACTTTATTGGAGTCACACTACAAGCATCCAGACCAGTTGGTCAAATATACTGGGCCCAAAAATTCTTTAGTCTCTTAATCCTGCCTTTTGGAATTGATATGTCATTCCCTGCAGGTTTAATCATTTTAAGTCAGGCATTTCCTCCACATAGACAAGGAATTGCAGGCTCATTGGTGTCCACCTTTGTTAATTACTCCATATCTGTTGGAATTGGGTTGGCAAGTGCGGTTGAAGTTTACACCACTAAAGGAATGCCTCCAACAATTGAAACTACAATTCGCGGTATAAGAAACGCTTTCTACATGGGACTGGGATTGTCAGGGTTTGGAATTGTTTTGGCCATAATATTTGTGATGATCCAATACATAAAAAGGGAAAAAAAACCTCAAGACAAAGCAGAAGCCGATAAAGAGCTCGAAGCATAAATTATAAGAGCTGAAGTGCGTATGATCAGAACAGCCAACTTATAATTCAAAAGAATCAATTTTTTGATTACTTTGGGATGGCTGATTTTTATTTGACTTGAGAACGAAGATAAGAATTTCCGACCCGATTAATTCTATGTGATCAAAGTAATAACTTAATGCAACATAATAATTTTCTAATAAGTTCAACTCATGAAATACTACAAACTGGTAAACCTATGGTTTATGACCCGTTTCCTGCTATTGTAAGAAGAAAAGCTTAAAATGAATTAAAGAAATTAACAATAAATGGATCTTAAGGGTGATTGACTCATTTATAGTTCGTATTTCCCGTAATACTATCAAACTAGGTTAGTGACTCATGGTGATGCCACGTGATATCATGAATATAATTGTGGTTATGAATTAGATTTACTCCACATTATGGCGGTAGCGGGACACGACCTCCGATCTATAAAGAGGAAAGAGCCAATAATTCATATCATCGTCAATACCCATAATGTCATTGCCTGTATTGAAAAGCCCATTATCCAAGAACTTAAGAATTGCACTTATTCAATTGAAGGCTGGTGCGGACAAGGCGGCCAACTTAGCCAAGGTTACGAAGTATATTGATGATGCTGTTCTTGGTTCCGAATCCAAGTTAGATTTGGTCATGTTGCCCGAATGTTTCAATTCCCCTTATGCAGTTGATCAATTCCGTAACTACGCCGAACTTATACCACTGGGAGAGACCTCCAATGTTTTGGCTTCCTTAGCACGCAAGCATAAGATCTTTATCGTAGGTGGATCGATTCCGGAATTGGATCCTGAACTTGATAACAAGATCTTCAACACTTCATTGACTTTCTCTCCCGAAGGTGAAATAATTTCCAAACATAGAAAGGCACATTTGTTTGACATTGATATTCCCGGGGGAATCACATTCAAAGAGCTGGTTACACTTAGTGGAGGTGACAAAGCTACCGTATTCAAGTTGGGAGATTTTGGTAATGTCGGATTGGGTATCTGTTATGATATCAGATTCCCAGAGTTAGCATCCATTGCTGCTAGAAGTCCTCATAACTCCTTCGCCATGTTTTATCCAGGTGCCTTCAACACTACCACTGGACCATTGCACTGGCACTTGCTTGCAAGATCGAGAGCTGTTGACAACGAATTGTTCACAATCTTGTGTAGTCCAGCCAGAGATGTTGAAGGTGGAGGATACCAAGCTTACGGTCATTCCTTGGTAGCTGATCCCATGGGTAACATCATAGCTGAGGCCGGAGAAGGTGAAGAAATCTTGTACGCGGAATTAGACAAGGAATTATTACCTAAAGCTAGAAGTGGAATTCCAGTCCACTATCAACGTAGATTTGATATCTACGGTGATTACGTTGGAGAAGGAAACGTCAAGGTTTCCGATTTATAATTACGTTTACATACTCTATAAATGTATGAAGTTTCACTGTTTCTTCTCTCAATCTTCATCCTCCTTTCTCTCGATGAAATCCACCACCACATCCATAAACTCTTGGGGTTTTTCGCTGATTAACCAATGTCCAGCCTTCACGTCCCTAACCTCAAATTCAGGGAAATACTTTCCAATTTCTGGGATTATATCATCAGGAACATAGTTTGATTCAGTTCCTCTGATAAATAATGCTGGTCCCCGAGACCATCTGCTGACATTCAGGTCGTATGGCCAACTGGAAATTTTTCCTTTTACAATGGCTTCACCAACGATGTCCAAGGGAATCTTCGATGTTATGACATCATTCTTTTTGCCCCTGTTGAGATTTGTCAACAAGAATTGTCTCACACCTTGGGAAGGTTCGACTTTGGCCAATTGAGCGTCCACATCTTTGATATTGGTGTATTTATATTTCTCAAGAGAAAGTCTCAACTGATTCACGTACTTACTGAAACCAGAGTTAGACCCAGAACTCGAGCTCAAATCAACGGGTGCATTATCCACCGATATGATCATCTTGGGTAATTCTGGTCGACGCAAGGCCAATGCCATGACCGTTTTGGCACCCATAGAGTGCCCGAGTAAAATGGGTTTATTCTTAAACAGTGAAGCTGTAATAAACTTTTCCACATCTGCAGACAACGCTGGGTAGTCTAATCTTGCATTATGTGGAGACTGACCAAAATCTCTCAAATCAAGACAGTATACATCTCTGTCAAGACTATTTGCAAGCTGCTTTGCCACGGTCCTCGAGTTTGATTTCGAGCCAAAAAGACCATGAAGAATAATAAGAGGAGATTTCTCTGATTCTTTGCCTTGTTCAGGAGTGTGTTTGTCGAAAACCAAGTCCACGGTTTCTATGGACCCGTCAATTGCTAGAGCATCACCCAAATGAGAGTAATCACCTGAATAGTTCCTGACCAATCCAGTAAGACCCGAAAATCCAGGACTAGCAACCCTTCCACAAGCAAAGGGAACGAACGAAGTTCTCAATGGTCGACTTATGACCAGCTTGAACATGATAGTTATAGTAACAAACTCATGGGTGAGTTTGATCTCGCAATACTAGAAACTCAGACTTCTTACATAAGCTATGACCAATATGCCCATATTAGATGAGTAGTTGGGAGTTCTAGGTATTGTAAATTTAATTGTATTAATATCGCTCTAAACCTCTATCTCAATTCTTGGTCCTTAACTTCGAAGTTGCCTCCCAAATGGTCGGTGTTACCAAACACCTGAATTATTCCCGAACCGGTAGCTTTATCTACGTCCACCACTGTGATGGAGGTGTTGAATGGAACCTTCAACTTGTCTTCACTGACCTGTGCCTGAAAACCCCTTTCTTTGTATAAGAAGTTGCTCCACATGGTGATAAGTCCTCCATGACTGCACAACACAATATTGGTGCTGTCCTGATTTTGTGCAAGAATCTTGGTCCATTCCTTATCAATTCTGTCCTTAAAATCGGGTCGCTGTTCACCAAATTCTCTGAACCGTTCACCATACTTCTCTTTAGCATCTGTAAGGTACATCCCTTCCACGGGTCCCATGTTACGCTCTCTCAAGTTGGCAGTGTATCTGACCTCTTTCTGTGGATGATGGGCAGCAATTTCCGCAACGGTGTTCTTACATCTGACTAAATCAGAAGAGACTATGTCATCTAGTGGAATATTGGCAAATACTTTTCCCACTCTGACGGCCTGACTTGTGCCTAGATCATTGATATCGATGTCCATGTGGCCCTGGAGAATCTTCTTGAGATTGTGGTTGGTCTGCCCGTGTCTGACAATAAACACTCTTAGCACCCTGGGATCAACGTTGCTTGTTATCTGGATGGTCATAATTTGATCCGGAACTTATCGGAGTGTTACTGGTGGAAGGTGAAGCACTTCGGTACTATCAGATTAGTTGCACTAATGAGATTCTAATTATCTATATCCTGTGCGTAAAACTTAGAGACAGGAAATGTCCGAAGTGTACTGGAGTAGAAATACTACACTCATAATTCTCCAATCGAAACATCACCAACAATCTAAATAGCTGGACTGCTGGTTTTTCGGTAGTACAATGTTTTGCTTCCTCTGAGTGTCCCTACATAAAAAAGTTGCATGCCAAAGGTTTAAAATCCATTAATCCTCTATTAATCCCAAATAAATAACTATTTTATTCTCCGACAAATCTCCTAACTTCGTCCATAACTCCCTTTTTGATTTTGTAGCCGTGATCTTCTGTTGGAAATGATCTTTCATTTAACTCTTTGGTGTATTGGTTCAAGCCATGCACACCCTGGTTGAAAAATTCACCGTATTGCTTGACAAACTTGGCCATATGTGATCCCTCGGGATCACACATGCCCAACATATCTGCAACAACCAAGACTTGGCCGGAAACACCGGGCCCTGCACCGATTCCAATGGTGGGTACCTCCAACTTGGAAGTGATGAACTCTGCCAAACGGTTTGGAATACATTCTAACACGATGGCAAATACACCTGTCTTTTGTAAGTTGAGACATTCCTGGTAGATCTGGTATGCATCTTGTGCATTGTTACCTTGAAGCTTGAAGCCTCCTAATGCGTTGTGTCTTTGGGGGGTTAATCCCACATGTCCCATAATGGGGATGCCGATGGAGACTAGTTTGTGAATGGTGGGAATGATTTCCGGGTTTCCCAGCTCAATCTTGATGGCCTGGACCCCACCTTCTTTGATTAACCTCATACATGTATCCACTGCTTGTTCGATCAGCCTTTCGAAGGAGCCAAAGGGAAGGTCTGCCACCAAAAACGAGGTGGAGTTTCCTCTGGAAACCGATTTGACGTGGTAGAGAAACTCTTCAAACGGAAGCTCGTTGGTGTCTTTGTAGCCCAAGGTGGTCATGGCTAACGAGTCGCCCACCAAGCCGATGTCGATGTTGGCTCTCTCGAGCATTCTACCGGTGATGAAATCATGTGCTGTGACCATGGAGATTGGCTGGCCATGCTGATATCTGCTCTTGATGTCAAGAAGGGTCTTACGAGGTGAGGCAGCATGGGCTGATCTTAAGGACGTGGCCGACGAGAAGGCCCGGGTAAGCTTGAGAAACGACATGGATTAGTTACCTAGGTGGTCTAGGGGATCTCTAGAAGTTCTAAATATGCTGGAAGTGATACGAGTGAATAGTGGAGATGAGCCAAGTTGGTCCGAGGTACTGCCGAAAATTTTCCCCAGAAAATGACCGTTGTGCGAGATATACGAGCAATGTGGTGAGATGGGACCTATCCACGGTATTTACCTTCACCAAAGTGCGGACATCCCGGTAAACGTGACCGTTACGAAGATCAAGAGCCGAGGTTCTAGGCTGTTACTGGACACATACCGACTATCGCTTCCGTACCTGGGAGCACTCAACCATCTTGGTTAGTTACACCTGGTGAGATCCAATTTGGTCGCATCGAATAAACCTGTGATTTTGGACGGCCTTTGACCCCAAAAATGTAATCATAGTACTTGGTTCTTTGCTGACATTGGCTCTCAGCTGATTGTCTGAAATGCTTTACCTACAGAGCATAGCTAGGCTCGCTACCCGATACCTGGTCTGGCGGTCTTGTTGTACTTTTCATGGTTGTTCGGACTACAGGTGAGAGAAGTTGGGTGCAAATGAGCTTTTCCAGGCTGGGTCTACGCGAATAATTTCTACCCAGAATAGACGAGTGATACGGCACATGAAGCAGGTTCCAGCACGATTTTGCGGACCCCAAGAACGTAGGAAAATACTGAGCTGTAATGTAAGGGGCACCTTTCCCCGGCCCTTGGGTCTGTATCTGTTGTGGAGTGCAGTAAGGGTTCTGCCTCTTCACATGAGCTCAAGTGAGTATTCACAGAGATCGCGGATCGTGAACCACAATAGAGATCTCACCACTTCATGGTTGCTTGTGGTGCAGATCTGGTATGATTGACATCTGGCCTAAAGTTCACCCCTGAGGAAACGCAGGTCTTTTCCAAAAACCGATGTGGATAATTGCGGTGATTACCACTAGTTTAGGGTCTTTTTATGCGGAGGAACCGGAGTACTACCAGCGCAATTGAGTGAGTAATTCACGTCCACCACGACATGGGCTCCTACGAGCGTCAACCAGGCGGACCGAAACGCGCCGAACTAGCAGCTTGATGGTAGAATTGCCGGGATAAATGCCATAAGCCTTGTAATTCCACCTTTTTCAGGGCAACAGTGCTGTTCTTTCGTTGGCGAACAGCCATGCCATCACTTGCCCTCTACCCAATACATGAGGGAGCTGGATAATAATTCAGAATTGAGCCACTTCAAAAAGTGTCAATCCATAACCCACTAACATTTGACCCAAGACTTCCACCACCGACTTTCCCCATAGGTCGACTGGAAAATCCTCTCTATTGTCCCCGCCAAGGGTGTGCCTGTGCCTCCCTACCAATTGTCGCAACATAACGAATAGTGGCAGGTCGCACCATAATCGTTTTTCTGACCCCACACATATACACTACCTGATCGGAGTATGTTTCGTCCGGCATTCTACCGTGAGGAAAGAACCTCCTAACTGAGGTGTAGCTTCCCACGTTGGATGACAAATCTATCGATGACAGCAACGGAAGCGCTCGCAACGCGCAACCCCAATCCCTGATCATTGGCGTTCACGCTATCTTAGCCGGATCGATTGTTCCCGAAACACCGGTAATCCCAGCATGAAGCAGATGCAAGCTCGGTTCCCCTCTACTGTGGTGCCTCACGGTGGTAATTGGCCACGTCCTTTACACCATTT
Source organism: Suhomyces yuchorum (assembly GCA_030571845.1). Classification (NCBI taxonomy): domain Eukaryota; kingdom Fungi; phylum Ascomycota; class Pichiomycetes; order Serinales; family Debaryomycetaceae; genus Suhomyces; species Suhomyces yuchorum. Next base: position 59,448 of record JAJLYW010000041.1, read on the forward strand.
TTTAGTGGGGGCTGCAGATGTGAGGTACAAATTCTACTAGCAACTGCAAACCGCAAAAGTACACTACCTTCCTACGACTGATATATAAAGAGTGTGTAATTTCCTGGTGCAACAATGTTTCGGTTCAAGCAATTGTTCACTCAAGTACGCTCATACACCATGTCTCAAAGTGCCTCCTTCAACCATACTGCGCTCGTAGTCAAGGACCCTAAGGTGTCCATGGCCTTCTACGAGAAGAACTTTGGATTGACTCTCAGAAAGAGTATCTACGTCAGCAGCTACAATGCCACCTGTTACCTCCTCGGAGTTGATCACAACAAGGCCAGCAGTGCCAATTGGGCTGGCGAACAAGGTCTTTTGGAATTGCTTCATGGACACGGCTCGGAAAACAAGCCCGACTTCAAAGTCAACGACGGTAACACTGAGCCACACAAGGGTTTTGGACACATCTGTTTCTCGGTGGACAACATCCAGGCTGCCCAAGACCGTTTGTTATCCAACGGTGTTCAATTCAGAAAGAAATTGACCGATGGAAGACAAAAGAACATTGCATTTGCCTTGGACCCCGATGGATACTGGATCGAATTGGTCGAGAACCAGATCAACAAGCAAGAAGATAAGACCGATTTGAGCACCTACAAGCTCAACCACACTATGATCAGAGTCAAGGACCCCGAAGTGTCTCTTGACTTCTACAAGAACGTCTTGGGCCTCAAGTTGTTTGCTACTGCCAAGTTTG